>KN478930.1:57222-70785 GCA_000787095.1 Periophthalmodon schlosseri
CGCCCATGTTTTTCGCCCCCTGTGATTTTTTTGTTCCTGTCCCATGCGTGTCCCTGATTGGCTAATCCACCTGTCAATCACACTCATTTGAAAACATGGAGATTCACCGGTGACCAGACTCACATCTTCGTAAACACAAAACATACAAAACTCAGCCATCGTATCCAGTGTTTTTGTAATTAAGAATAAATCAGCTTTACAATTATTATGAGTAAAATCCATATTTGATGTGAACATGTTTCCCTTGAATCTGGGGACACGGATAGGTCACGTTTATGGAACCTTATATTGTTCCTTTAAACTCTTAACAGCAGTCGTACCAGTGGATCCACACTGACTATATACGTGTAATGGGAGTAAGCAGATGACACATGTTTTATCATCAGGTGTGGTCTCTGACTCACAGCAGCGGCTCAGCTCCATAGTCCTGTGGAACACTGACACTTCTAAACAATACATGTGACAAAGAGCAGACATCTGAGGTAAATATATCGTTTTACAGTTCGCATACTCAGAGGTGTGTGGAGCAGCCATAAACTGCACTTAAGAGCGTTCTTATACTGCAAGTAAAAGTACAAAGGAGTGGACAAATTATTTTTCTCTCAAGTTACTGCAGAACAATTTAAAACTTAAAATTCAAACATTGTGAGACTTTCTGGGCCTATCTACAAACAGTAAATAGTCTTATTACATCAGATTCTTGATCCAACCAGGACATCAGCTGAAGCGATATTTGGAAGCCGATCCAGTAAATGTTTCAGATAGACCAAAAAAATGAGCCAAACTAAATCATATCTGAAGGAGCGGTGCAACAAACACAAATGTTCAAATCATTTCATATTGTCAACGTAAAGCGTTTGTCACTTAGACTAACTCACAGTGGGAAGAGGAACCAAAACTTTTACTTGAGTAAGAGAGCTGTTACGTAAACAAAAAATATGACTTAAATACTTACTGAACTAATAGAACTAGCAGCAGATAGAACTGACTTGCATTTGAAGTTCACTGGGACCTAAAGCAGACATAGGGGGACAGATAAGTGGCCATGGTTTGTTACAAAGGGAAGAACAGCTGGGTCATTTGAATAAACATCATGGGTCATAGAAGAGAGAAAGAGACAGAGCGAGAAAGAGTGAGATAAAGGGGAGAGGGACAGAGGAGAAGAAGAGGAGACAGAGAGAGAAAGAAAGAGGAGAGAAACGCAAAACAGAAAGCAACGAGAAAGTGAAGAGAGTGAGAAGGGCAGAGAGAGGGAGATAGAGATTGTGAATTATTGTCGTCTGTCAGATGGAGGGATGGAGCGGGGGATTATGAAAGGAGCCAGACTGCGAATGCAGCAGAACAATACGGTCAGCTGCTCCTGACAGACGCACAAAAACAGCCACCACCTCTCTCTCTCACCCTCTCTCTTTCTCTATCTCCCTCTCTCTCTTTCTTCCCCTCTCTCCCTCCCTTTCCCTCTCTCTTCTTTGTCTTTCTCTCTCTCCCTCTCTCCCCTCCTTTCTCTCTCCCTCCCCCTTTCTCTCTCTCTTTATCTTTTTTTCTCTCTCTCACCCTCCCCCTCTCTCTCTTCTTTGTCTTTCTCTCTCTCATACTCTCTCTTCTTTCTCTCTCTTCCTCTCTCCCCCTCTCTCTTCTTTTTCTCTCCCTCTCTCTTCCTTTCTCTTTCTCTCTCACCCTCTCCCCCTTTCTCTCTCCCTTCCCCCACTTTCTCTCTCTCTCTCACCCCCTCCCTTTCTCTCTCTCTCCCTCACTCTCTCTTTCTCTCTCACCCTCTCTTCCTCACTCTCTTTCTCTCTCTCTCACCCTCTCTCTTTCTCTCTCTCTCACCCTCTCTCTTTCTCTATCTTCCTCTCTCTCCCTCTCTCTTCTTTGTCTTTCTCTCTCTCCCTCTCCCCCTTTCTCTCTCTCCCTCACTCTCTCTTTCTCTCTCTCTCACCCTCTCTCTTTCTCTCTCTCTCCCTAACTCTCTCTTTCTCTCTCACCCTTTTTTTTGACTTGTTTTTATGTGTATACTTCTGTTGCTTAAACTACGAACGTGTTGAAAATAAACTCAAGTATCCACTTTAAAATCTACTTAAGTAAAGTACAGATACCTAAAATGTATACTCAAGTACTTTACTACTTTTACTTCGTTACCTTCCACCACTGGAAATCGCTGCTCACTCTACAGGGAGGTTGGCAGTTAGATCCCAGCTACTTGCAACATACACTACTGTTACTTCTGTATACTTTTGTCCCATCGATGTCTGCAGTAATAACAGTTAAACATCATAAAATTTGTACTTAAGTATCGTACTTTATTACTTTACCACCGCTGCAATAAAGTATGTGAATCCATGGGTGTCAGACTAATGAAAAATTAGGACCATTGTCATAGCAATAAAAAATTCAAAACAAAATATCTTTTGGATGGCGAAAAGTCCTCAAAATGTTGCCAATAACAAGAAACCAAACCCCACATGAGCTGAATTCACTGTTGAACTGTGTTGAACCTTATCATTATCTGTGAGGGCTTGGCTCCATAAAGTTGCCCTATAAATGTTACAGGATTTCACTAAGAACAATATCGTCTCTTTGTGAAGCTATAAACCCTGTAATAAAGAAAAGTGTAGCATGTTTGTATTTTATTCTTTCTGCATTTATGTCCTTGATATAATAGTATAGACATTACATGCTAAAGGCTTTTGTACACACACCTCCAGACTGTAAAGTGTAGGTAAAGGGTTATCGTCACACACCACTTATCTGAATCAGATCCAAGTAAACAAAAGCCAAACACGCGCTCCTGTCTCAGCAGCTGTGGGGGAGGGGCCACAGAGACACACAGACCGCGGGGTCAAAGGGCACACATCTAATATTAAGGACGAAATCCGCCGTGTTTGGTGTAAATAGGCAAAATGAACGTGATAAAATGCATTAGCCAAAACAATATAAACATGTAAACAAAAGAGCTGTGGAACATCCCCTTTAACTGCAGGGTCGCCAGTGGTTATGAGACTGTTAAACTAAAGTATCTGATTACTTTTGGGTGAACAGATAGAGAGAAAGAGAGAAAGAGAGAGAAAGAGAGAGAGAGAGAGAGATAGAAAAGAAAGATAGATAGAAAGATACATAGATAAAGAGAGAGAGAGAGAGATACATACATACATACATACATACATATATACATAGATGGATGGATAGATAGATAGATGGATAGATGGATAGATAGACTTATCCATCCGCTGACATCTTAACATGGGGACATCCCTGTGTCAGTTATATAGTATTTATTTTGTATTATAGGCAGAATAACAAAAATACATATTCTGAATATTGAGTAACTGTATTCCAGTACTTTTACTCTTTCATGTGGTGGTTTTCAGAATACAGTTACTTTCCCAAATTAAAATGGCAGTACTTTGTCATGCAATTTTGGCTTTGAACTGCACAGTATTAGAGAGAAAAAAGAAAACACAGCTCTTGCTTGTCTTAATACAAATTGATTCAAGATCAGGATTCACCATCATTGTGCTAAGCCGGTCTTCTGCCGATGTGCCAATCTGTGAGTGAAAGTGTGTGAGCACGGAGCCTCCCCAGCCCTGATTACAAATATATAAACATAAAACCTATACTGTTATGTGATTATAATAAAAAACAAAAACATAGTGTAGCTAGCCCCATTCAACAGACCCACAGATCAATGCACGTTCATTTAATTCAGCTGAAAATCAGTCACGTTTGATATTCTAAAAATGATCAGCTGTGTCTTTTTTAAAAAACAAATTGGACACCACAAAAGGCAATGCATTACACGGCAGAGTGCATTGAGTTTCCAGAAAATGCTCCGTAATAATGAGGCTAATCTTTGAACTTGGATTCAGTCAAAGTCAAACAACCAGTGGCTTCCTTGCAATTTTTGTTCTATACACTGAAAAAAATCCAATTGTTTACAACTAGTTACTATGTTGAGACTGTTAAATACATTTTCCAAAGTGACTGCTCTTGTCATGTACTACTGCATGTTTTGTAGTTATGACAGTAGTAGCAGTAGAAGTCATCATGCAGTAAGTAACTCTAACAGTACAGCTGTATTTAAACATAAAAATACTGCATTTATGAATAGATTCTGTGTCAGATATACAGAAATGCTTCATTTAACTTTAAACATTTTTTTTGTGAAATATTTCTGTTAATTTGACCAGTTATCGGTGCACAAAAAAAACATTTATTTCATGTAAAAAATACAGCAAAGGGTCTATTTATTTACAACACGGTTATGCAAAGTGAAGGATTTCTTTGTGTAGATTTAACAGATATGATGCAAACGTGATTTCAGTCACTATAAACTGATTTAAACTGATTTCTCTGGTAAAGTTATTTACTGTATAGCTGTATTTTTTAAAGGAAAGCTCTGGTAATCACAGCTTCCAGAGTTTTCCTGTAAAAACAGTGTCTGTCTGTTTCAGTTGCCCTCATTACAGGGTGAGTATAGATACATTCTTTGTTTAACTGAGATGGGGGCAACTGAAAAAGTGAAGTTATCTTGGTGTTTTATTGTTTTATATGTATTACCTGTATGTTTGTTTTCTGCTGACTTTTATGTGAAACACTTTGGTCAGCTGAAGTTTTATGTGTTATAGAAACAAACTTGAATTGAACTGAATAAACAATAGAATTTTCAAACTGTGTACATCTATATTCACAATTGCTATTAATATTTTGGTATTTCTCTTGCAAAATGTATCCAACCACACTACCACATTTACAACAAAATTTGGAGTTGCCCGCATCTCATTCAAACAGCCAAAGAATGCACCTATACTCACCCCGTGTTAACCCCCCTTGTGTTTAACCTTGCTCCCTGCTGCACTACTTACTACACATCTTGAGACATTTTGGTGCTGTCTGCTCTGTTTCATCCTGAAGCATTGGCCCACATTGATTCTTTGTGATTGAGTTTCTTTGTGGAGCGAGAACAATGGAAGAAGCAGGAGGCCTCCCAAACCCTCACGGAGACGCACGGGGAGCCGGTCGCTTACATACTCATCGTGTTGTGCGACAGAAACACTACAGAAAAACACGAGGAAACAAGAGAAAGCATTAAATAACACAAAAATGAAACATTGATCCTAAAAAAATGTCAACTTTTTATATTTAAAGGTGCTACATTACACAAAATAGACTCTTGTGAGCTTTAAGACATGTTATAATGTTGTTACCTGATCTGTGTTTTGTTTCATTCACACATTTTTGAGTAACACTTTATTATTAGTCTGTCTGCATCTCCAAAGCTCAAAATGCTCTGTTCCACCTTGTGATGTCATGAAGCGGTTGTTTTCAAGTTAACTGTGTTTACCTTTAGTTCAGTAGAGATTGGCAACTCCGGGGCTGAAATCATCCAAATGATTCCAATGAAGGTGTGTGGAGTTTAGGAACATAGTGGAGCACATCCTGTATTACCACATGACATCACAAGGTGGAACAGGCTAAATATGCAGGGTTTGTGTGTTAAACATGTGTGAATGAAACAAAACACAACTCCAGGAATGTTTTTGATGAGGAAACAACGTTATAACATATATCAGAATCAGTTGTGTCCTTGGGCAAGACACTTAACCCACCTCGCCCCCAGTGTCCGCGTACACTGGTGTATGAATGTGTGTGTGAATGTGTGAGTGGTTCCTTGATGTAAAGCGCTTTGAGTGCATTGAAGGTGGAAAAGCGCTATATAAAAATGTGACTAGTACCATTTAGATAAGTTTAATGCCACACTGTGGGATATTTCAGTGACATCCATGTTTACAATTCTATTATAAACTCTGTACAAGAAAAGACGATTGGCTCCTGCTGCCATCTGAGGGAGAGACACTGGTACAACAATCTGAGTTTGTAATTCATGTGTATGTGAACAAAAACACGTACAAACACACTGCAACTTCATGATAGAAGTAAGCAGTAATTTGAAGTAACGAAATACATGTACAGAAAATTCATACTAATTTTGAGCAGTGGTGGATGAAGTACTCAATCTTGTTACTTAAGTAAAAGCACAGATACAAAGGTAAAAAATCTCTCAAGTAAAACTAAAAGTATTACATGATAAAATCTACTTAAGTAAAAGTATTTAAGTACCTGTTTAAAAATGTACTTTCAGAATAAAAAGTAAAAGTGTTTGTTAAATGTAGTGATATTGATTAAAAATGAGAAATATTTTGTTCAACAGTAACAATACAAATCGGTTTCTTAAGTCAGGATGTTACCACGAATATGGTAAAAACAGCCCCTCAAATCATACGAAAAGTACTTCTTACTTTTCAGTCCTGTTCAAAAATATAGCGAAGTAGAAAGTACAGATACCTGCTCTCAAATGTAGTGAAGTAAAAGTAAAAAGTATGCACTGTAAAATTCTACTTCAGTACAGTCTGCTCTCAATGTAGTGAAGTAAAAGTAAAAAGTATGCACTGTAAAATTCTACTTCAGTACAGTACTTTACTACTTGTACTCCGTTACCTTCCACCACTGATTTAGAGTAACTGTATTTTTGTAGTTACTCTTTCATTTGGTGTTACAGTTACCTTCCTAAAATGGAAAATGGAAAACAGTAGTAGTTGCAGTATTTGATCATAAAATTTAGGCTTCAAACTGCACAAAATGAGTAAGAGTAGCATGTGTGTTTTTCCTGCTCTAGTCAGGGCTAAAAAATACATAACAAACAGTGTAACAGGCGTAAAGCTGTTTTAATTGTGTCTTTTTACACTATAATATACAACTCAACATCAAAGTATTCAAAGTATTCAGAATACAGTACTATGAGTAGAAGTGGTGGAACATAAAGTAAAAGTAGTAAAGTACTGTACTTTTTAAACATTTTAGGTATCTTTAATTAACTTGAGTACATTTTAAAGTTGATACTTTTTACTTGTACTTCACTACATCTAAGAGCAGGTATCTGTACTTTCTACTCCACTACATTTTTGAACAGGACTGAAAAGTAAAAGTATTTTATTATAGTTTGAGGCCTGCTGAAAAGCCATTTTTAACACATTCTTACTTTTACTTTTTACTCTTTAAGTACATTTTAAACAAGTACTTTGATACTTTTACTTAAGTATTTTTTTTCATGTGATACTTTTACTTTTACTTGAGTATTTTTTTTATTATTATTATTATTTTTTACTTAAGTAACCAAAATGAGCACTTCTTTCACCACTGATGATTAGACCATGCAATAGAATAGATTGTAATGAAGGTATTCAATAATATACTGTAACTACATTTTTCAAAGTATTCTTCCCATCACTGTTAATAAAGCCCTTATCTGATGGTATATCCAGCGTGTACTATCTTTTCTTAAAGGTATTCCATGCTATGCTAATCTGCCAGCGTCGTGGTATTGGCTCCACTGTGCTACATTGAAATGCCTGTCAAACCTGCTCGTGTTCGTGTCCTCGTGTCAGACAGAGGCTGGATACGTCCGACCTGTTTGGTGACAATTAATGTGTGATAAAAACTAACTGCTTTTCACTAAACAGCCCACAGCAATAGATCCGATGCAAGATTTGGAGATTAAATGTTGTATTAAGGGCAAGGAACAGGCAGAACCACATATGTATTTATTCAAGAAAGAGGATTGCTACTTCAAAATAAAATGACTTAAAAAGGCAAAAGGTGGTCTACCAACAAAATAAGAGTGTAAAGTTGGTGTTAGCGTCTGAAAAAGTTACTCGTGAGGGGTTTGGTCATGGTAAATGGTCATGTTTTTATATAGTGCTGTTCCACCTTCAAGACTCTCAAAGTGTTTTTCTCTCTACCAATGATGTTGATTTTGAGAGAGGGATTCGAACCACCAACCTTCAGATGAACGAATTAACGAACGAATGAACGAAGTGGACGAACACTCTACCAACTGAGCTACTGCCGCCCCTTTATGTGCATGGTCATGTGAATTTTTCCTGTTACGGAGGCCATTTTGAGGACTTTTGGCAAATGAAAAGAGATGTTTCGATTGTTTACTACTCTGATAACGGTCCTAATATTATATGACTTCAAATAGCGTTGAATAATAAGACATGTGCGTGGAAACTATGGGCAGTTGTACTATTTCCAAAGAATAAATTAGACCTAATAAATAAATAAATAAATGATACATTGAGAAATCTATATAAATCTTCTTCCTTGGACAATATAAGGCTTTTATAGTTATTTTTTTTGAAACCATTGTACATTGTAAGAGTATTGTTAGTTCAATTCTACTGTCGAAAGAAAGGGTGTTTTTTTATTATCACTATGGAATCAGAATCGGTATCGAGTCTGTTCCTTTGTATCAAAATCGAGTTTGAAATGATGCTCTTAGCTACTTGAGTAAAAGCACTCCCCATCACTGGCAACTGGTGCCTTTGTTTGCAGTTTCTATGGTGGGTGGAGTTCCTTAAGCTATAGCTGGTATTTAACTTGTGCTCAAAAACAGCATTTAATCAAATAAAACAAGCACTGTAATTATCAGTAGTATACGTGAAACTATATACATATCAATGCTTTTAGTGGTGTAGTTCAGTAATAGCGTTGAGCCAATCTATATGGTGTTAGAATGTGAAGAGGAGAGTGGAGGATGGGCAGCTTGCTTTTAAAGGGATAGTTTAAAGTGGCAGTGGCTCTATTGTAGATGCAATTTCTATCATTTACACTTTTGCACAAATTTTGAAAAGTAAATCGAACAAAAAAAAATAGGAAGCTACTAGGTCCATATTTTTAATGTGAACTGTGAAATTTTGATTTGCAATACTGTTATTAAAATTGTGCTCTCAATTAAACTCCTTCCTTGGTCTCAGTTTCCTGTTGTGGAAGCCATGTTGAGGACTTTTCATCATTCAAAAAATAGAATATTTTGATTTGAATATTTAATTTCTATGGCAACAGTTCCCGACAAATCCCCATTTTTCAATATACTGAAACCATATGGCACATATGCTAATAAGCCAATCATTGGACTGGTTTTCTTTTTGTGGATTATAATGAAACCTAAGAAAGCCATATGTTGTCTGTTCTTAAAGGTGCACTTATTGCATTGCCAGGAATGTTCCACAGTATGTCATTAAATGTATCTAGCATTTATTTCAATGTGGACGTTTTGACTGCTCAAAAATACCTTGAAAACATACATTCTTACAGTTACTAGGGTTGCCTCTTCACAGATCTGACCTGCCTGGTAGCGCTAGCAGGATGGTAGCTAGCAGTTATAGGGGTGAATTTGGAGTTCCATATTTGGAATTCTGACCACGAGTACCATAGCGACCAAAGAGCCAATCCGGAACAAGGCTGCCCCTTCCCGCCCACACTATTGGTTTAGCAGGGGGCGGGCACTTAGCAACGCTGTCAATCAAACCTGTAGCTAATGTTAGTGGGAGCAACCTCGGGGGAAAGAAGGCGCCTGATTTGTCTGTTATTAATGTTCATATCTTGATTTGTGGACAAAATAGCAAAATAAAAACTCCAGGATGACGTAGAGCAGGTTAATAACATTTTAAGACCAAAATGACAAACCTGACAGCAGCAGCTAAAGAGAGAGGGGCGACAGTTTTTCAATGTAAAGTGAATTGGAGCCAGAGCCAATGGAGCCGGAAGTGCGCCCATGAGCACTTCCTATTTGGAACGCGGCAGCTAGCCATGTTCATTTATATATATATAATCTATGTTTGAGACACAGTGAGCTAGCTAGCATGCTCCTGTGCACGGAGCCTATTCCTCTGATGATCAACAAAACAAAAGCATCTCCATAGATACAAGCAGGGAACATAAAATATACACTGCGGATCTTTAAAAATTTCTGAAAATTTCTGAATTATATTGTTAAATTTACCTGTATACTATGGGCGTAACTAAAATGATTCACAAAAAGGACACATCTGATTGTGCTGAAGGTCCAATGAAAGAGCCAAGCCCGGGAAGTGCCTGGGGGCTGGGGAGCTGCCTAAACAAGAGAACAAAACAAAGCTATGAAAAAACACGCAGTAACTTCATGCAAAACTCTACAAAGGTTATTATAACAGAAGTGCGTGTGTCAGTTGAACTATCTGGCATGGCTACTTTCTGTTCAAATGTTTTAATACAGCATCATTAAAAAGCGTGAGCTACAACAAATACAAGCAGAATGGAAGTGACTTTTTCAGCCCTCTGCAGCTCAAACTGCAGGGTTAGATGTTTTTATGCAGAATAAAACCCCATGGAGAGATAGGGAGGGCATCTGACACAAAGGGAGGGCATCTGACACACAGGGAGGGCATCTGACACAGGGGCATTTCAGAACATGTTTGTAGAGATCTAAACTACAGGGTTAGCAGTTTTTTATGCAGAATAAGACAGAAGATGTTGTTGTTTGTGGAAGAAATAATGGTACTTCAAAAACCTTTGCGATTTGCTACTTGCGTCTCTTCAAATTAGATTGCAAATGATCTTGTAGCCCAATTTTCCACCTTATATCAAAAAATTTAGTTTAGTTTAGTTCATTGGTTTATTTTAACAGCGACCATGTGCGAACACATTCATCTCATAAAAGAAGAGATGCTTTACACCAGATTTAGCTAAAGCTAGTTTCTTTCTGCAGTCCTCAGGCAGGTTACAAACAATTAAAATACATCTAAGTATCCATTTACAATCAAACCATGCATTCTCCCATTCTTTCATTTAAAAATGTCACACTCCACATTTCCACATTTAAAATTACTTAAATATTAAGTCAAAAATGACCATATAAGCCTTCGGTCTGTTTTTAAATGGGATATTTCCAGCTCATTTTGTTGAGAAAATTCCAAGATTGTTGGTTTAGATGGACCATACTGAAACTGGTGAGTGCCGTGAGGGTTGGAGAGCAGCCTAAAGAAAAAAAAACAAACACAATATTACAAGTCAGTACTATTATTATATTAAACTGAAATCAGTTTGGGGAACTTCACCATTAGACTATATAATATGTTCTCAATGGAAGTAACAGTTAGCATTATTTTATTTTTATATTTATCTTTATTTATACAGGGAGAGCCAATTAGAGCACTTAGACTCTCTTTTTCATGAGTATATAGGTCAACTTAAAACATTAAAAATGAGGGCAAGTGTGAGTATAAATGTCACCAGATTATTAAAGAGCGTTTGTGGCACCAAAGTATCCAGTTGTGCTTGTTCTTGAAATATATTCCATTTTTGTGAAGCAAAACAGCCAAAAGCCCTTTTTCCCATCTCAGTTCTAGCACGGCCAGTCCTTAGACTTATACAATCATGTGATCTTGTATTAAAAGTTCCCGTATCAAAGTTCAACAGACAAGAGAGATATTCAGGCAGTTTATGAAGTAGTCCCTTATAAATACTTTTCATACAGTGTTTATTATAATGCAAAGCTTGACCATTGCTCCGGTCTCCTGTTGATTCTCAGTGTAAAGTAAGTCTAAGAGTAAGTATATTGAGTTACCTCTTTTACAAAATATATGTCAAAAGTAGTTAAGTACCTGTATTCCAGATAATAATTAGTATTAGTATTTTTCTCATTTAAAAGCTAAGCCCTTTCTCTTAAAAGTCCTATATTACGCAAAACATACCTAGTGTTGTGTTTTGTTTCATTCACAAATGTTTGAGTAATCCTGCATTATTAGTCTGTCTACATCACCAAAGCTCAAAATCCTCTGTTCCACCTTGTGATGTCATGAAGTGGCAGTTTTCAAGTTAACAGCTACTTTTTACCTTTTGTTTAGTAGAGAATGGCAATTCCAGGGTTGAAATCATCCAAATGATTCTAGTGGAGGTGTATGAAGTTTAAAAAAACAGTAGAGCATGTCCTGTATTACCAGATGACATCATAAAGTGGAACAGAGTGCTTTCTGTTTGAGAGAAGAACTCAGCCTAAATATGCAGGGTTTGTGTGTTAAACATGTGTGACTGAAACAAAACTCCAGGTATATTTGTGATGAGGAAACAACATTGTAACATAGATCAGAAAATAGTGTAATATGGGCCCTTTAACTATGGGCGACAGTAGTTTACGCTGTTGACTCCTCCTCTTGAATAATGCAGAAGCTTTGGGGGATGCCTTGGTTTCTTACAACCTATTCACAAATTGCCTATTTCCTGTTCATCTTTTGCAAACATTCAGCTTCCTGTTCAGGTCGTAATTTTGAGGACTTCACCTTTTAAAAGATATAATATATAGTTTTTACTTGTCAGTTGGTATGGCAACAGTGCTTATATATTTTCATAATTCTGAAACCCATGGATTGGCTGATAAAGTTTTCTGTTTTCTTGAAATACTAACAGACCCAAATCCTATCAGTTCCATCACATTTCTGAGCAATGGCTTCACTACTTACTCAGCTTTTGATCACTAGATACAGGAAGATAATAATTCAATCACTGGTCTGGTTTCTTTGTATCTGTGGATTATGGTGAAAGGTAAATAGGCTGTAAGTGACCTATTTTTAAAGGTGTACTCTAACTTTTTTGTTAGGTGCTAGACTCAAAGCAGCTGCCTTGTCTGGAAGCATTATACAAAATTATACTCACTCTATAAGTTTAGTGTTGTATATTAGAAGTTGTAGGTTTTGTTTTGATATGACTAATCTAGCTTGGACTGAAACCTTGAAACCTTCATGTAACTGCCAATCCCAAGTAACCCATTTCCTGCTTTGTTTAACAATATAGTCGCCTATAGTGACTCAAACGCTAAAAGTAGCTGTATTTTCCCCATTTTATATTTAACCGAATGATTAAGTATGATGCAGAAGCTTGGGGGAATGCCTTGTGTGCTCACAATCGATTCTATTTAATTACCTATTCCCTGCATTTCTTTAAAATCTCACTAAAATATGCACAGTCAAATGTATTTTTATGCTATTCAAAATGATCATTGTAAATAGGCCTACGTCGTAATAGAAACCGTACGTTGATTGGCTGATGCAGTACCTTCTTAACTTGGTCTTTTTTATTCAAATTTCCTAACAACGACTTTAATTTACCACAACAACAGCTTCCTACACACCTAAACGAGTTATATTTCGCCGCTTTTACTTAGTAGAATACATTTTTTTCGGGTATTTTTTTGGCAAAGAGACAACCTCCTTGGGCTAAAATCTACATGTAATTGTGAAAAGTCCTCGCCGCCCCTCCCCCATTATCCACACGCTAGCAGCGGCGAGAGAGCGTGGAAAGGGTAAGATTCTTTAGGTAAGTTCCGACTAAAACCTATTAAAAACACCAAACGCTATTGCTGTGTCACTTACCGAGAAACTAAACACTCGTGTCTATACTTGCCAGGGTGTTAGACTGTCGGAGAAAGTCTAAAAAAACCGACCATCTTGACAAAACATCTTGACACATGCAAGTTTAATGTATAATGGCAAAACCGGTAAATTGCCAAATGCCTTCGCTCTGATTCGCGATAAACCTGTCCCAAAGTGGAGTCTGCCTTCAATTAAACAGGTAAGCGGTAAGTAGTTATGTTGTTTAGCGATGTCAAACTCGCACGTTGTGGTTAAACATCGTGGTTAGGTTGGCATTAATTAAATTAATGTAAAAGTAAGTTACCCCCCCCCCCCCCCC
>JACM01028839.1:0-16552 GCA_000787095.1 Periophthalmodon schlosseri
TATTCTATTTGCAAATGTAGTTTCTCTTTCTTCAGAATATAACTATTCTGACCCTGACAGAGTGGTAAAGTCCTCTGTCCTTCTAAATACACACTATTTTAAACTTTCTTACTAGTGCTGGGCGATATGGAAAAAAATCATATATCACGATAGAGATTATATTATATCACGATTACGATATATATCACGATATACCACAATAAAGTATGTTTTTAGTTATTCTCTGAAAAGTTTGACAAAAATGTCTTTGCTTACTTTTCGATATACTAACGTTTTCTCATACAGTGTGCCTTGTGCGAAAGACTGTTTTATCTTCAGCTGGCTATTGTTTTTCTTTTTGCAACTTGCCCCCGCTGTTCCACAACTTGGTTTAGCTCGGATTTTTTGGATTCTTATGTGTTCTTTTTCATGGACCTTCTTTAGGTGATAGGGACCTTCTTTAGGTGATAGAAGGTTTTTTGTCGGGCGCGGGAATAGTCCTGTAGCATAGTTTGCATATGGCCGTCTTCTGCTCCGTGTCCGACTTCTTGAACCCAAAATGTAACCAAATCACAGACATACCCCCTCTTTTCGATAAAAGTGCTTCTTCTTGGGCTTCCTACATAGCTGTCTCTGTCTATTGCGACTCCGGGCATGAAACTTCAACCTGTTGCGCGTCCATCATTCAGCACTCATGAGTTAAGTAACGTAAAGCATGTCGCAAACCCACGTGAGAATCAAGCAGCGTCATGTTGCAAAACCACAAGATGGAGTTTCTTTGCGAAAAATCTTTTTTTATTCTTCTTTATTTTCACTTATATAAACTTAGAGTATGCACAGTGACAAGACAACACTAATACAATCGTCGCAGGCTATTTAATGATATATTTGTTGTAATAATTGATAAAATTAGGTTAGAAATGATAGAAATGATAGAAGAGAAATGCCACCAATAGACACTTTCTATCGTCCTCATGATATGTATCGCCATATCGCCCAGCACTAGTTAGAGTGAAGTCTAGTGTTGTGATGATACTAAAATTTCAAACTCGATTTTGATACTAAGGAATAGACTTAATACTCAGTACCAGTTCTGATACGATGATATTGAAAAACACTAATTTGGACAATATTTTGTACTACTTTCTTTTTTATTACCATGGGCGTATACTTCCTCAGACGAGTATACACCCATGGACCACTAGACAACTATGTGGTCTTTATACTTCTGAAACAGCTCAAGATCATTCTAAAGATGTTCAGGAAAGGTTAAGTTCTGTCCTGTGAATGGGACTTTTTTTAGTATCGATACCTGCAAACAATGAGCATTAGTTTCTGATTTTCAATACTTTAGACAACGCTGATCCTCACTTGTCCTCTGTATCTCTATGTCTCTTACCCAGTCCTGTCCAGTTCGTCGGTGTCCAAGAGCAGGTGTAAGGTCCCTCTGCAGCCGCGCCCTGTGTGTGTGACCTCTGCCCCAGTGTCAAGCTCTTCTCTGCAGACGCCCAACTCTGGAAGCACCCTGCTGCTCCAGGGACTGACCCCCATGGACCAAACATACCCAGGTACTGCCTCCCCGTCCACAACAGTCTAGACCTGTCACTAGGGGTGTGCAAAAATATTGAAATATTGATATATCGTAACGTTTAATTTGATGGATATCTGTGTAATCCCTCAGTCGTCCAGGTCTGATCCATTGCAAAAGAAAATGATAAAATCTGTCAACTGGACAAATCGTTGTAGGAGTGAAGACGTTTCGCTGCTCATCCAAGCCGCTTCTTCAGTTCTGGTCAGATACTGGTGGACACTGCCTTATATCTGTCTGAAGGGAGGAGCTAACTACACTGAAACTTAAAGCACCTATTGTTTACAGTTTCTGTTTGTAGGCTAGGTCTATTGTGCTACCCTAAGTGTGCACTGTGCCTGATTCCTACTTAGCATAGTCATTCAAGCCCCTGATGAGTGATTTCACACCTATTAGCATCCTGGCTAGCCCTGTTGTTTTCTTTGTTTTGCTTTGGGTCTGAGGATGGAGTTATAGATGGGGATAGATGAGCTCATCTATCCCTTATCTATAACTCCATCCTCACACCCAAAGCTCCTCCCTTGCAAAACGTCCTACAACCTTTTGTCCAGTTGACAGATTTTATTATTCTTTTTTGCTATGTTTAATTTGATGATACAGTATTGTTATTGTGGGCTGCTGTATCAATATATTGCCAAGAGTTTTTTTTTGTATATTTTACCAAATAATTTTGTAACAGCGCTACAATTTTGTTTCTTGTTGAAAGGAAGGAAATTCATTTATGCAACACATTTACATATTCACTGTTTTGATGGTTAAAATGGGCATATTTCTTAATAACATTGCACAGGTAGTGGTAAGACTTTTAGTATCATGATTGATGATTTAGTACTTCTGCTGTGAGCCTGTAGAGCAGTCAAACAGCCCATGTCCCAAGTAAATGTTGAGCTTGTATAAGCTACAGATGATTAAGCACTGAATGACGCAACAGTTTTGATGTATTTTAGTTAGTAACATGCCCCAGACAAAATTGACTTGATTATGTTCATTCATCTTCTATAAATCGAAGATAAATGCACTATTAATGTTTTGTTTTTTGTGAAAATTGGGTTGAGCATTAAGTAAGGGACTGAAAGCCTTTATTTTTTACAGAACTGTATCGAATTGATTTGAAATATGTCATATCGAATTGTATCAAACTGACCAACTTCTTAAAAATGCCTAGCTCTACTATGATTTGTATCACGATTACAAATTTTGAAGTGCTACAGGTTTGAAGTATATTGCTACAGAAAAATATCCCGATAAACGATAATATTGACACTACTTTATGCCACTGACACAGTAACCCTAAAGCAGGATAATCCCAGCAAACCTATCTAGAAATGAACACTATTGTAAAAAAAAAATGTGGCATAGCAGTTTTAGTATCTATAAAGTGTCATATATGCTACAGCCCAAATTATATAGGCCTGTACTTCAAAAAAATAAGAACAATTTCCCTGCTAGTGCAAAGAAAAAGTGCATGCAATATTTATTAAGCCTGAAAACTTATTGTTCTTTCTATCATATATTGAACGAAAAGCCAATATAGTAATTATCGTGACAGGCTTTCAACCATCTGTAACTGTTGGAGAATTACCTAAGTATCTTGAGATTTGTGCAGAGAGGCAGGAGAAGTGTATTTATTGAGATATGAACACTCAACATACTGTGGTAGTATTGTCCATTCAAGCTTCCGCTGTATAGAACATTAAAACTGCATTATAACTCTGATGATAAAAATGACTTTGCTGTAGGAGTTCTTCATACGGTAGTGCAATTTCCTTATCAATAATACATTCTGCTGTTGTGTCCTTGGGCTAAAGATTCTATATTGCACAAGACTGACTCTCGTGGGGTTTTAGCCTTGTTTTTTAGCCTTTTAGCCTCCTCAAAAACATACCTGAAGTTGTGTTTTGTTTCATTGACGTTTGAGTAACTATGTATTATTGGCTGCTTGGTTATGGGAAAAAAGTTCAAATTAAAAGTTTAAAGTGCATATGGCTTGTACCTTTATGTAGTTTGTAGTTGAAGTATTTACTGCCGATACTTGGACAGCAAAGACTTCTCATGTTGGTCTGTGTGCCATTTCAGTGGTACTGTCTCCGTCCGTCTGTCTCTCCTCGGCTCCCGCCATCGTCAAAGTGGAGCCGCTCTCTCCCAGCATCCCTCAGTGCACCGCAGCCCCACCCACCAGCAAACCCATCGTCCCAGCGACCGCTAATCTGCCCGGCAACGGCAGCAACGACATCGACGTGAGTCACATGATCACACGCAAGTTCTACAGAATGTTTTACAGGAATTAAGAGGCCTTGTCATTCCCCAATTTGAGTCATTTGCCAAATTTGTGTCAACCATGCTAGTTGTTAGCTTGACTATGTTTTCATTATTTTACTCACCAGAAAATGTTCTCATTCAGTTGAAACCTTAGTTTGCCTTCGTTTAAGTTACATAGAGTTCACAAAGAAAGAAGAAAGTTTTTTTTATAAAAACACTTGTAAAATCTTGTATAACTGTAATCTCAAAACATGTTACATTTAAATGTGGTGTTGACACAAATGTTGGGCTCAGATTTAACTTAAAATAAACATTTTTAAAGAATAATACATTTTTGGCTCTGACTCAAATTGGGGAATGACAGGCCTATTAAGGTAATCATTGTTCAAGTTAATCATAATCATTTTTAACAACTGTCGAAGGGTTCCTCGTCCAAAACATACTAATTTTCTTTCATGTGCACATGTTTTAAGTAGGAATAGGCCAACATGGATTTACTGATCCAAAAACCAATATCCAATGTCTTGCTGCTTTGGCCAATAACTGATATTCTCAGATCTTTGTAAGGCTTGTAAGGTTCACAAATTAATACACATTATCTGGGGTAGAAAATAATTAGTTGCATGATTGTGTGCAGCCAATAAAAAAATTGGAGACAATTACTGGTGAAATTTTCAATATTGAACTAGTACTGATATCTGAGAAAGCCCTCTGATATCACCGATACCACTACTGGAACGGATACATCACCAAACCCTAGTTTTAGGTAATTGTCCTGCATATGGTTTACCCCCTTTCACCCTGTACTATGTTTAAGGACTGTTAACCAGTTTACATTCAATTATGATGTACTAAAAGCTCAAATCAAACAGGTTCAAACTTGTTAAAACTAGCTAGTTCACCATAAGGTCTGATGATTGCAAAGTATCTGTAGGTGGCTTCAGTCCGAGTTCTTCCTCTGTACAAAAGTTTGTCCCATGATCTGCAAAAGATTTCTAAAGTGCAAAACCCCTGAATATATTTGAAAGGTAATATATTATAAAAAATTGACTCTTGGGAGCTTTAAGGCACATATAATGTTGTTACCTTCTCAAAAACATACCTGGAGTTGTTTTATGTTTCATCCATTCCCTTTCTCTATGCAAAAGTGGATTGTCCATCACTGTCTTTTAGAAGAGAACAGCACTGTATGAAATATATCTATAAGGGACGACTTAAAAAACTGCTAGAATACCTCACCTGCTTGTTAATCATTAATACTGGAACATTTAACACCAGATCACATGACTGCATAAGGCTAAGGACTAGCCTCACCAAAACTGAGACGGGAAAGAGGCTTTTAGCTGTTTTGCTTCACAAAAATGGAATACACTTCAACAAAAAGCAAAACTGGATACGTTGGTGACACAGTGGCAATTTAATAATCTGATAACAAACTTTATTCACACACCTGCACCTGTTTGTTAATGTTTTAAACAGGGCGCCAAAGAAGAAGAGAGCCCAAGTGCTCCTATTGGGTTCCCCTGTATAAATAAAGGTTAATAAATAAATAAAAAATAAATTCACACATGTTTGAGTAACCCTTTTATTAGTCTGTCTACATCTCCAAAGCTCACAATGCTCTGTGATGTAATGAAGCGGTAGTTAATGGCTACCTTTTACCTTTTGTTTAGAAGAGATAGAAGAGAATTCCAGGGCTGGAAACATCTAAATGATTCTAGTATGGAGTTTAAAAACACAGTGGAGCACTTCCTGTATTACCACACGACATTACAAGGTGGAACAGAATGTTTTTTATTTGAGAGAAGAACCTGAAATATGCAGGGTTTGTGGGTTAAAAATGTGTGAATGAAACAAAACAAAACTACAGGTATGTTTTAGATGAGGAAACAACATTATAACATAGGTCAGGGCCCTTTAAATGAAATGTGTCCATCTCTCTTGCCTCTTGTCTGCGTTGCCTCAGATGAAGGTCCTGAAGCGGCAGCAGAGGATGATAAAGAACAGAGAGTCGGCCTGTCAGTCCAGGAGGAAGAAGAAAGAATATCTCCAAAACTTGGAGGCCCAACTCCGAGAAGCTCAACAGGAGAACGAGAGGCTGAGGAGGGAGAACCAGGAGCTGAGGGACAGGCTGGCTGGGAAGGAGGTACGGACCAGGGGACTAGACGGGGGGGCTAGACCAGGGGGGCTAGACCGGGGGGACTAGACTGGGGGGACTAGACCGGGGGACTATGATCTCACAGTCCTATCTCTTTATTTTCAGGGTGGTGATTCGATGAGTAACAAACGCGCCATCTGCGTCATGGCTGTTCTGCTGTTTATGACCTTCAGCTTTGGACCTGTCAGGTATAACACACTAACAGACAAGTGCTGACAGGTGCAACCCACTAACAGACAGGTACAACATACACACAAGAAGGATGTTTTCCAGTGCAATATACACATCCCTTTAGTAGGTAACTTTTTTTGACAAAAAAGTTACCTACTGTGGCTAGAATATTACAGTTAAAATGATTTTGAAAATTCTAATAATGCTGTTATGTCAGCATCAGATAACCTAGATCTAATAAGTAAATGAATAAATGAGTTATAACTGCTCTATATCTAAACTCGATAATCGCCCGCTCCTGTTCCAGAAGTACGTTCTCCATTCATATTTCCTATAGAGTTCAAATATTAAGAGTTCAAAGGCATCGCAGAGGCTAACCAGCTACGTGCTAATACAATTATTTTTTGGAAAGTCTATGGGAAAAATTAATGATGAATTTGAATGAATGGAGCTGGAGTTTATATACATTAACTAATTGTTGATGTATATTTTTGCAGACGTGCTTGTTTAACACACACCTACTGGCAATTATAAACAGAGCTTTTATTTTGTATATTTTCTTCAGCATTACAGACAGGAAATGGGCAGACTTCAGCGACGGTGCGGTTTCCTACACGGGGCGAAAACTACTGGAAATTGAACAACAAAATCAAAAACAAAACCAAAAACCAACAAACCTTTCACCAAAACGAACAGTGGAGCGACCGCAGACAGAGGAGAAGGAGGAGCGATGGAGGGCAGAGGAGGACAAGTTTAACACTGAGACATACCACTTCAGGTACAACAATACCCCTGTGTCAGATGCCTTCCCATCGTCCTGTATCCCTGTGTGTCCGATGCCCTCCCATCCTCCTCCTATATCCTTGGGTGCCAGATGCCCTCCCATCCTCCTATATCCCTGTGTGTCAGATGCCCTAATATCCCTAATATTCCCCCAAATCCCTGTGTCAGATTTGCCCTAAAATTATCATGTTTATTAATGTTTTTATGGTTGTATTGTAGTAATAATAATAATAATAATAATAATGATAATGATAATGATAATGATGATTATTGATTAACCAAATAATCTTGACATCCCTACTATGGGGTTGCCCAAAGTATTGAAAATCAGATACTAATCGATACTAAAACTATTATTGAAACTAGATACCGGTACTCATTTGAGCAGAAATCAATACTAAAAAAGTCCCATTCACAGGACAGAAATTAACCTTCCTAAATATCTTTAAAATGATCTTGAGCTGCATCTTTCACAAGTAAGACACATAGACTAGTATACGCCCATGGACCACTATGGAACCTACTGGACACTGAGGATCACACAGATATAAGGCCACATGGGAATAGAAAACAAAGTACTACCATTTAATGTGGAAAATGACATTCTATTGTCTAAAGAAATTGTGGTATCGGAATCGGTTTGGAGTATTGAGACTATTCCTTACTATTGAAATCGAGTTTGAAATTTTATGACATCACCCTACTGTCACATTGATCTAAAGCTGTTTTTTCGTGGTGTGTTCAGGAACCTAAGCGATGCGTTCACGGATATGAAGGACCTGGTTCTTCAGGACATCGACAGGTTTTTCTCATCCTCAGACTGTCGCCAGTTCAACCGCTCTGAGTCACTCAGGTTTGAACAGCTTCTACAAATATCTCCTACACATAACTTTTATTTATGCAGTTATAAATCGCATGACCCATGATAGAAATCAAAGATGTATAAAATATGAATGCAAAATTGCTATTGCATGGTTAATTGCAATGGAATCAATCATAATTTGAATGGACACAAATGGCAAAGGCTGCAATTTTTGAAGTACCATAATTTCCTTCACAAACACCAAAATCTCCTGTTTTCTCTGCATAAAAACTGCTAATCCTGTAGTTTGATGAGCGATTTTTTTTGCTCAGATCTGGTCATTTTAAGCGGATGAAGTGTCTTGCCCAATGAGACAACAACAGTAGGCAGTGGATGAAGCTGCGATTGAACTGTCATCTTAAAATATGCTGATCTGATGTGTATTTTTCAGGTTGGCGGATGAGCTCAGGGGCTGGGTTCACAGGCACCAAATTGACAGGAAAAAGTCTGGAGACAAACCGAAGATCGTAAAGAAGGCCAAGATCGCTCAGGTCCACCATCTTTGTACCAGTTCTTTTACTTTAGTTAAGACATTTTAAATAAGCTAAGGGAATTGCTTCAGAAATGGCACAACTCACCAGCAGATAAAATACATTTACTTTATAGCTGTCAGAATATATGGAATTTATGTATTTACATTTTTTGGTGTTGTTTGGTGTTTGGTGTTTTGTTTTAGAAAGCTCAGCTGAGGAAGGCCAACATCTCCAGATACCTGCCCATCCAGTCCCACCGCTCCATCGAGAGGTAACCTGTTTTTCTCACATTCACTGATGTGTCATTATGAGGTCATTCAAGTGATTTAACGAGATAAATGCATTGCAAAAACTGAATTATTACAATTGTTAAAAAGACTTGAGTTCTGAATATTGGGAAAGGGAGAAAGAATTGAATTTAAATTTAACAATGCAGTCCCCAGACATCCAGGAGCACTATGCCATATGTAATTTTATTTAAAGCATTGTAATTTATTTTGCTTTTCTCCACAGTCAGCTACAGGTCCTGTCTGGTCCAGAGGTGACATACAGTGACTTCCTGGATGCCATCGACCGCAGAGAGGACACTTTCTATGTGGTTTCATTCAGACGAGTACGACACACAAATTCATTCATCGCTCATTTATAAACACACTCATCAAGGCTATGTGCACCTGACATCAGAACATTAAAATCCCTCTAGTTTAACCTGAGCTGGAGGACAGTTAAATGGCAAATTCCACCTGATAATTCTGACCTGTCAGATTGCAGATTTGTGGACCTGGTTTATGGTTAATATCTATCCACATGAAACAAAAACTGGCACAAAATTCAACATCTTCTCTGTAATAAACAAAAGCTAATAAACAATAGTTTCAGAAAGTGTTGCCATTATTCAACCCCAAAGACGTGATTGTTGTCAGTTGAAAGGACTTTAAGCCATTAGCCATTTAAGATTAATATGACAAGTTTGTGGAGCCAGTCCCAAACAAATAATAAGGTTCAACATTTGTGGATAAGTTTGGAGATTTCATTCAAAAACAGTGACCTAGACATCATCAGATTCTATGTTTACACGACCTATAGAGGTTATGCAGATGACATCACAACCTTTGGAATTAGTTTATTAGTGAATAGTTTATCAATGGTGAGTAATGACATTTTCTTCTGTAAAAGCTCAAAACATATCTAAAATGTGAAAGAGCTGCTACAGTCTGATAATAAATATAAAAGTCTACAATATTTAGTTTGTACCTGACATCTAAAACAAGAAAATCAAGTAAACAATAGAAAACCAGTTAACAGCTAAACAACAGGGACACTGCAGACTACAGCACATTTATCACTGATACAGACTTTGGATCAGACACAGTTGGACTAAACTTTTCTCTTCTTAAATAACATGTTGAGTCTGTGTGTTGAGGAAATAATTATTGTGGGGTGAAAACAATGGCCCCACGGACAAAAATGAAGCAATAAAAAGCAAAGAGACACGTGTTGTTCTGCTGTTCATAGTTCTGCCTCAGTGCCTCAGTCAGAATGTGGAGGAGCATTTTTCACATAAAATGATGTCAGTGCATAACTGTATTGGTGGTTTCAGATTTTAGACTGTGACGATGTCATGCTCCCAGATGGGGACAACAGACAGTTTTCCCTGTTGATTACATTGTACTTTGGCATGAGATATCCAAAACGTAAATTCACAAATGTTGAACCTGATCATTTCTATTAGTCGCTTGGGTCTATAATTTACTTTATTGATACTTTGCAGTGACATGACACTGGGGGTTTCCACATATATCTCTGTGGTTGAATGTTCAGCAGTTACCATGATACAATGCACACACTGTCAGAAAGATTTAAGATCATCTGAAAACTCAAGAAAAATACAAAATGTATTGATCACAGGCTCCTGAAAATGTGTTGTTTAAATCTAAACGTTCGTGGTCCTGTTTAGGTGTTTGATTTTCAACAAAAAAAAAGCTGAGAGTGACTAAAACTGTGGGCTAATGCTAGCTAGCTTGTGACTGTAATGTTATTTGAGAGGGACTTGTTTTAACAGCACAAATCAGCTCACCTGCTGTAGTTCTAGCTAAGTCAGTTCTTTTTGGTCAGACTGTGTTAAAACAAAGCTCAGATTAAAGTTAAACTTGAGTAACAGAGCTTCAGACAGAGCAGTGTCTGCAGTTAGCATCACACCCCCAGGGAATGTTGATGACATCAGCAGCATCAAAATTACAAAAAAAAAAAAAAAATCTGCATTTAACAAAACCCTGCTATAAGACGACATCATAATTAGTTGAAGCGCACTGTAAAATGCACTGTACAAAGTTGACTAAAATAGATTTGCTCACTTTAGTTCATGTGTAAATGTGATGTAATTATTCTCTTTTCTCTAGGACCACCTGTTGCTGCCAGCGATAAGCCATAACAAAACCACTCGGCCCAAAATGTCCCTGGTGATGCCCGCCATGTCTGTGAATGGTCAGTACTGTGACACTCTACTGACACCTGGTGGGCTCAGGGCGTATTGCAGCTCCACACCTTTTACTCTCTAATGGGAGGTTTTGCATCTTAATAGGGATGCAGCTAATTATCAGATTAATTTTGACTAACTGGTTATTAAAATCTACAACAAATTAAAATGTATAAATGTGGTTTATTACTAAAATAGCAGCCCTACAGTAATGTCAATAACTTGAGCTGTTATGAAGTAATGATAGTTAATTCAGCAGATCTATTCAATTCAATCAATAAACAATATGCAAAATAATATTAAGATTAAATACAAAAAAATGTGTCTAATGGAGATAATATTGCTTTGCCTTTCACAGTACACTTTCACTCGGCATTAATCATGTATATCTTGCATTTATTCAATTAAAGGCATTTTTATTGCTAAAAAATGCTTGTCTCTATGGAGACTGATTAGTGTAAAGCCATACTGTGGAACATTCCAGGGAGAGCAATAATATAGAGGTGGGCAGATTATCGGAATATGTATAATATTGTGAATGTTAATAATAACAATATGAATTCCTTCTATTTATATAGTGCTTTTGATTTAAATTGATCAGTGGTTTCAGCCGTTTTTATGTGTGGAGGCAGTGTGTTCCAGAGCGTAGGGGCATGGACACAGAAGGGGCCCGCCACCTGGAGTGGGAACGGCGAGCTGAGTGGAGGAGGAGAAGCAGAGTGTCCAAGAGAGCGTGTATGTTTGTAGCAGATCTGAGAGATACTCGTATTCGAGAGGGACTCGTAGGTGAGGAGGACAGTCTTGTACTGGGTTTGCTTTTTTGTGAGAAGTCAGTGCAGATGAGGAAGAGTGATGTGATGTGAGTGAGAACTCTGGCAGCAGAGTTTTGGATTTATTGGAGCCTGACCATGAGATTCTGAGGGATCCAGGACAGGACTCTGTTGCAGTCATGTAGGCGGTAGGTAATGAATGAGTGGATAATTGTTTGAGCAACCGAGTCTGGGAGAAATGGATGGAAGTGAGAGATGTTGCGTAGGTGGTAAAAGGCAGATTTTGTCACTGATTTGATGTGGGGTTTAAGGGAGAGGTTTGAGTCCACAATGTTACCCAGGTTGCAGACTGTTGGGGAGGGGGGGTGTCATTGCCATCGATGGAGTATCCATTCCTTCTGAAGCAGTGGTCTGGTGACCACAACTATGAGCTCTGTCTTGTTACTGTTGAATTTGAGGAAGCCAGATGATAACCAGGTCCGAAGATCAGTGAGGCAGTTGGAGAGAGACTGAGGGGGGAGATGGGCGGAGGGCTTGGTGGGGATGTAAAGTTGTGTATCATCGGTGCATGAGTGGATGTTGAGTCCTTGTTTTGTACGATTTAAACAGAAGTAGACTGAGAACAGAACCTTGTGGTGCACCCTGGTGGATGGGAGAAGAAGTTGAGCGTTCAGTTGTCTGTTGTCTGTTGGAAAGGTATGATTGAAACCACGCCAGTGCAGTCAGTCCAATGTATTTGAAGAGGCGGTTGAAGAAGATGGAGTGGGAGACATCAAATGCAGCAGATAAGTCTAGGAGGATGAGTATGGTGAGTTTACCTGAGTCTGCAGCTCTGTGTAGGTCATCAGTGATCTTGATGAGTGCTGTTTCGGTGTTTATGATGGAGTCTGAATCCTGACTGGAGTAGTTCACAGATCTCATGGTTGGACATATGATGTGGTATCTGACCAGCCACTGCTTTTTCCATGATCTTACTAAGAAAAAAAAGGCTGGAGTTTGGCCATTAGAGAGCTGTTCTGTGTCCAAACCCTGCTTCTTCTTAATGGGTGTTACGGCAGCCATCTTGAATGAAGAGGGGACAGAACGCGATGTTAGAGAAGTGCTAATGATATTGGTGATTGAAGTGCTGAGGGTGGAGATGCAGGCTGTGGGGAATGGGTTGGTTTAGAATCGTCTGTGTATCTTCTTCGGGATACTCAAGAAAGTATTCAGAGATAGATTTTTGTCTTTATTACCCACCGCTATGATAACATCTCTATGGAGAGTTGAAGGTTCTGTCTCCCTGAAAAGTCCTGTAGTGCTTCTTTATAAACGCAGTCATGTTGAAAGATCCTCTTTGTGCGCAGAGAGCCTGTACAACACATCACAGGGCTATGAGATGATGATGCAGGTGGACTGTGAGGTCATGGATACTCGAATCGTCCCCATAAAGTCCTCCGCTGTGCCGCCCTCCCTCCGAGAACCGCCCCCTCCCCGATCACCACATCACCACGGCAACACGCAGCATCAGCACCATCACCACGGCAACCACACCTCGCACCACCACCACCAGCACCCGCCCCCCGCCACTGCAGCCTCCTCCACCAATCACAGGGCTCCACTACAGCGTCGCCGCCCGGTCGAGTTCCTCATCGGACAGTCAGAGGTCTAAGGGATCAGAGGGGGGTGCTTAAGGTTTGCCTCCCAGCTTCCTGTATCCCTGTGTGTCAGATGCCCTCCCATCTTCCTATATCCCTGTGTTACAGATGCCCTCTCATCCCCCTGTCTTCCCGTGTGTCAGATGCCCTCCCATCCTCCTGTATCCCTGTAGTGTTAGACTGAGATGGGGGCAGGTCACATGTCTCTAGTTAATCTGCAGATGTTGTGGTTGGACATATCTAGCTGAAGAATGGACCTAGTCACTGATAGAAATGATCAGGGAAAACATTTGTGGATTTTACTTTTGGAGATTTCTGATGAAACTATCATAGAATGAGACAGAATCCTGGCTCTGCTCCATGTGAGAGAAACACACCATTCTACTGTCTAAATGTGTACAGTACAGAAGACTATATACTATTGACCATTTACTGATCTCTTCTGGCAGTAGTTGCAAATCATAACTGTACACTTCAAACGACTGAATCATTTTATTTTAGGGACTTTAGTCAGAACACGACTCTTCCTTTGTCCTGAGTGCTTGCCTTTATGTAAATACAGTTTTAATGTTTCTAATATATTTGTTCAAATGATACAGAAGAAGCCACTGGCACTTACAAACAATAATAATTTAGAGACTAGTTCATAAAAAACAGATGTCCTGAAATGTTGTAAATAATTTTAAGTTAATAATGAACTGGGGACAGTTTTGACCAATCAAAGCAGAGCTGTGAATCCTCTGCTCCATCTGACCCTTTCCTCTGCATCCTCTCCCTCATCTGACCCTCTCCTCTGCATCCTCTCCCCCATGTGACCCTCTCCTCTGCATCCTTTGCCTCATCTGACCCTCTTCTCTGCATCCTCTGCTCCATCTCGCCCTCCCCTCTGCATTCTCTGACCCTCTCCTCTGCATCCTCTACTCCATCTGATCCTCTCCTCTGCTCCATCTGACCCTCTCCTCTGCATCATCTGCATCACCTTTCCCATTTCTTTTGTTGTTTTGTTGAAGATAATTATTTAACATCTGTAAATATTCACATGTACATAATAAAATTGTGACTTTTTATTTCTTTGGTCAGAAAATTAAAAAAAATAATGCTAAATATGTTGTAATTGCAAATTGGAGACACTGTACAGAAATGCTTTTATGTTTTCCTGTTTGTGTTTAAGTTACTGCCTTGAATGTTCGCTATGTCCATTGTTCCAGCTTTTATTTTGAAGGCTTTTGTCTGGACACTGTAGACACTTATTCTGAAGGCGACTCTCTTGTGATATTGTTCTTAAAGGGCCAGTCAACTTTAAGTGGAGATGGTCCACTTAAAGCTACCATCTCTATGCAACATGTGTACCTTAAAAAGATATGTCCTGTGTTAACTTCTAGTCCTAATAGGTTGCATTCGTATAAAATCATAACATTGTAGAATCCCTATAGTTTAAAGGGCCCATATTACTCTGTTTTCTGATCTATGTTCTAATGTTGTTTCCTCATCAAAAACATACCTGGCATTTTGTTTTGTTTCATTTACACATGTTTAACACGCAAACCCTGCATATTTTATTTCTTATCCCAAACATAAAAACTCTGTTCCACCTTGTGATGTCATGTGATAATACAGGAAGTGCTCCATTGTGTTTTTAAACTCCATACACCTTCACCAGAATCATTTGGATAATTTCAGCCCCGGAATTGCCAATTTCTACTGAACTAAAGGTAAAAGCTGTTAACTTGAAAACTACCACTACATGACATCATAAGGTGGAACAGCATTTTGAGCTTTGAAGATGTAGACAGACTAATAATAAAGGATTACTCAAACTGAATGAAACAAAAGGTAGTTGAAGAGATAACATTATAACATGGTTTAAAGCTCACAAGAGTCAGTTTTGTGTGATATAGGACCTTTAAACAGAACCGGAGAACAGGTCCGAATTCTCAGGTGGATTTTGCTGTTTAACTGTCATATTGCAGATTCGTGGACCTGGTTTATGGTTAATATCTAGGTAATTACTGGGCCTATCCGCATGAATTACTTTGACACCTTGCACCACCTGAACTAGACCAAGACTAAATCAGGACTAAAATCTGACTAAACCAAGAGGTGAAAACCAGGTCTAAACCAGTACAAGCCCCAAATGTGGACTCCACAAAGAAATCACACCTAAAAAAATACTAAATACATCTATAGAAGACTAGGAGAACACGCACCACATATTGAGAACCACTGATTTCTGATGTCATGACAAACCTTTGATTTTATGATGTGTATCATAAAGTCAAAGGTTTGATTTGTATATTTGTTCCATTTGCACTTCTCTTTTTTCACTTTTATAAACTTGTGTAAATAAAAAAGAAATGTGTCAAAATAATGTTTCATAGTATTTTTTTCCACAGGGAACAGAATTAAAACGCTGATCAGATGGCTGACAGTTTAAAGAGTGGGTATTATGCAAAAGTGACTTTTTGGAGCTTTCTATCATGTTATTTACCTGTCCAGCCAGAACCACACGCTCTGACAAAACTTTACAAAGACAAGTGAGTCTGGAAGTGCTTCCTGTCTCCCCGATTCCAAAGGGTGTGATTGACAGGCAGAGAGATGCATGATCGATTTGGGTAAAAACAAATAGGGCAGCTTAAAAAAGGAGGATAAATAACACAGGACAGCAGCAAGAAACAGCAAATTTCTGCAGAATCAACAGAAGCACCAAACTCTTCTTTATCTCAGGTAAAAGAAGTGAGTTTTTGTTCTGACTGATACAGAGTTTTGGAGAGGAGATGTGTTCTGCATTTGAAAGACACGTGATACAAAAAGAGGCTGAAGGATGTTCACGCTCTATGGTCCAGACTCTTCTGGATTCAAACAGAATGCAGAGGGGACTGGCTGGGCAGGCAATCATGTTATAACGTTGTTCCCTCATCAAAAACATGGCTTAAGAGGTTTTAGATGTCATCCATGTATGTTTCAGTAATCTACTGATCTCTCCTGGGCCCTATTCAAAGCCTCCTTACTATAAGCAGTACAACCAGTAGGAACCTGTACAAGGCTCCACCCACAAGTCTATGTCTTCCATTCTCCTGCATGGCCATTTTCTATAAATATACAAAAACAACAAAACAATACACTACAACTTCACAAACCTAATACGATGTGCAGTAGTTTCATTAGCAGGATGCATGCTGATTGTTTTGTGATAGCGCTCTAAAGGGGGAGTAACTTAGTGCAGAGAGCAAAGGGAGGGGAGACTCAAAGTGTCAAAAATGAAAGTAAACTTATAAAACATGTTAATACGTTGTTTTGGTCGAATATAGCATTTTCAAAACAATAAAATGTAACGTGATCAAAATATGTGATGTGTTAGCAGTTAATGTGACAGAAGGCAAGGCAAGTTTATTTGTA
>JACM01053786.1:0-15841 GCA_000787095.1 Periophthalmodon schlosseri
ATTATTATTATTATTATTTTTTTATTACTGTGTTTTTAAATTATTTAATTCAGTTTACATCTGGCCTGCATGCAACATCAAATGTCCTTAAAAGGTTTTAAAGTAAAGTAAGCACACAAAAACAGTCTTTAGTTTTCCACAATTCTGTATTGTCTTAAATAAATCAAACACAGACAGAGCTCAGAGACATGAAGATTTAGTCCAATGAAGAAGCTCTGGTCTCTGTCTGTGGACACAGATATGTCACACGATTACCACATAATTATCTAATTTGTGTTGTACACATTGAAATATACTGACAGAACTTATTACTCTTTAATATAACAACGGACTGGTCCAGGACAGAATCACAGTGAACTATACAGAAAATGCAGAAAGAATGCTCACCATGTGATTGTCTTCAACTTTCTCAATAGGCATTCCATTCAAGGTAAGGCATCATCAGGTCCTACTACTCCTACACCGCCCTATGGATACAAGTGATGATACATTTTCAAAAGGATATGTATGTTGTAAAAAATAGACCTGTTAAAATAGTTTGAGTTGGTTCACTTACTTTATCAGCGGAATGTGTTTTGGTGGTTATTCGAAGTCTTGTCTTTTTCTGAAAGATACAAGGGATTTTATTGGCTCACACTTGTTATTTTAACTGATACTGTTTGCAGAATGGTGCTACACAAAATCACCAAATATCAACTGTAATATTGGTTAGCTTACCAGCAGCTATAGCGCAGTGCTCTGGATATCACTCATATTTGCAAACTCTGTCGAGGCAACACATTCAAAGTACTATTCTCACACTCTTGTAGATGAACAATTTGTTTCATGGAAACAAGCCTTACATTAACCTTCACTTCAAACAAAGCAAAGACAAACATGCGTTGATTGTAAACCAGAAAGCATGTAAAACCTTTTAAAAGTAGTACCTCCAAAATAGCTCTCATAATCCACCTGGACTTAAAACATGCTGGACAGAGAATCGTAAATAAGTCATGTTAATGTTGTCAAATTTGTGTTCGCAATTTGGGCAACCCCACTCAGACCATTTTTTCAGTGCTTATACTCGCCGATTGTGTGCCTTCCGGTAAAGTTTTGACCTTGTATGGACACCAATCCCAAAGCGGCACTTTTTGTTCCAACAATGTCTGATTTACAAATTAACCACTGGTCTGAATACAACAAATAGACATATTGATGCAAGCATAAGGCTGTACCATGTCTAGATAAGGGTTAAAGTCATGTGAGTTGTCTGTGGCTTATCTTGTTCCTGTAGATATCAGACATTTTAAAGTTTTGGGTTTTTTGTTTGTTTTTTTTATTAAAGTGTAATAAAATAGCAGTTGAAGTATTATTGATCTCACTGGTGCGAATGAGGCCAAATATGAGCAAAAGTTTATTAGTAAGAGTCTATTACAGTTAAACAATGTCAAATATGCTTCCGGTTTTTGTTTGATTTATATTTATAGCATGGGTGGAAAAGGACTCAATTTTGTAACTTAAGTAAAAGTAGATTCCAGGGCAAAAAAAATAGTCAAGTAAAAGTATCATAAGAAAAACGTCTACTTAAGTAAAAGTATTACAGTACCTGTTTAAAAATGTACTTAAAGAGTAAAAAGCAAAAGCATTTCATGCAGATTTTGAGATCTAATAAAGCTTCAAATGTCTTGATGTCACTTGATTTTGTGAGATCCCAGTCTGTCCTTGTGGTTCTGCGCTGTCTTTCCCCCTCCCTTCTGTGTCTGTGCCGAGAGCTGGGCGGAGACTCTGGCACCACCCACTACACACCTGCAGCCGATCAGCAATCAAGCCTTCACCTGTGGAGTACTAAGGGACCGAGGATCCGACACGTCACCAGATCGTCCTCTTTTGAACTACCCTGCACCTTCCCCCTCCACCCAGCTCTCCACGACCGGCTTGAAGACAGCCTACGACCCCGCTCTCTACTATCTGCTCCGTCAACCCACGTTTCTGTGTTTGTAAATAAACTTTATTCAACTTTTTACCCCGAGTCTGTATCTTTGATTCCCCCAGACATCGCAACAGAATGATCTGGCCAACATGGATCAAGCAAACTCGGGGCCAGACCCAACGCTATGCCGGACATTTTCGCAACACGGAATTATCACTGGACAACAGGAACAGAAGATCCGGACCCTGATCGAATGCAACCAAGCCCACTTACGGCCCTAGCCCTGAATGGGAAACTACTCGCAGGGGAACACACATCACTGAACCCATTTCCGTAGTCTTGTCGGGTAATCGCCAAGAAACCAAGCGGTTTTATGTCCTCTCTGCTCCCACCGCGCCACTCATTCTGGGCCACCCCTGGCTGGCCAAACATAACCCCATGATCGACTGGGCCAGCGCGAAGGTATCCGAATGGAGCTCCTTTTGCCATGCCCAACTGTCTGCAGTCTGCTCTGTCTCCAGCAGGGGAGGCCAACTCGCACCCTAGGCATCCCCCGGATAAGCCTGACCTCTCCTCGGTGCCTAGCGTGTATCACAGACTGTAGCACCCTCAAGGAATTAGCATGAGCACGAGGTAGAGAAAACGGGGTTTATTTATTTGAGAACTGGTCACAAATAAATACAATAACATAAATATTAAAATGCAATTTGTACCTTTACAATACATGAAACTTAAATTACACAAAAACAAAAGTACACAAACCTCGTGAGCTGACGTCCACGAGGGGCTAATGCTCATCTAGGGCTCTTTCCTTTTATTCTAAATAAATATCAATAAAGATGTCAAAGGTTGTTCATTATTTCTACATTTAGTTAATTTCTTATCCAACCGGAGATCTGCTAAACGTGACTGTAGGTGAGCGCTGATGGCTGAGTGCGTAACTAATTAGGGTTGGGCGGAACTTTATTTAAAATAGTTTGTTCCGTATGTTTCACCACTAGATGGCGTAAACGTAAAATATAAAGGACAAATGCTATATTAATTGCATACATGAGGGACTGTTACACAGACCTTATGATTGCGCCATCGACCTCCTGCTCGGTGCTCCCTTGCCTTCCAGCCATCTCTACAACCTCTCCAAACCTGAACGGGAAACCATGGAGCAATATATCCGAGACTCTCTAGCCGCTGGTATCATCCATCTGTTCTCTTCGCCTTTAGGAGCTGGGTTCTTTTTTGTTGTCAAGAATGACAAAACCTTAAGACCATGCACGAACTTTAGGGGCCTTAACAATACTGTTGCCACTCATAGATTCAGCTTTCACACCACTCCACGGGGCCACCATCTTTACTAAACTGGATCTCAAAAATGCCTATCATTTAGTGCGCATAAGGGAAGGGGACGAAAGGAAAACGGCCTTTAAAACTCCTGGGTCACTTCGAATATCTAGTCATGCCTTTCGGTTTAACCAACGCTCCGGCCGTTTTCCAAGCTCTTATTAATGATGTGTTACGGGACTTTCTTAACCACTTTGTCTTTGTGTATTTGGACGATATTTTGATTTTTTCTAAGACCCCACAGGAACACCAGTAACATGTGCGCCAGGTCCTTCAGAGACTCCTCGACAAATGTGAATTCCACTCCGATAAGGCCAGTTTCTTGGGCTTTATTGTGGGGAGGACTCCTCGACAAATGTGAATTCCCACTCCGATAGGCCAGTTTCTTGGGCTTTATTGTGGGGAGTGGACAGGTCAAGCCTGATCCGGAGAAGGTAAAGGCAGTGACTGAGTGGCCGACGCCCAGCAGCAGAAAGCAGTTACAGAGGTTTATTGGATTTGCAAACTTTTCATTCATCACAGACTTTAGTTGTGTTGTTGCACCTCTGACTAAACTTCCCTCTTCCTCTAAACAGTTTAACTGGACACCAGAAGCCCAGTCTGCCTTCGTCAAACTGAAGGACTTGTTTATGTCTGCTCCAGTCGTGCATCAGCCCGATCCCTCTCGCCATTTCGTCGTGGAGGTGGATGCTTCAGAGACGGGAGTGGGGGCAGTACTCTCTCAAAGGTTTGACCCACACAATCGTTTGTACCCCTGTGCCTTTTTCTCACGCCGTCTTACTCCAGCCGAGAGGAATTACGATATGGGAGACCGAGAATTGCTAGCGGTGAAACTTGCCCTGGAGGAATGGTGCCACTGGTTGGAGGGGGCTGTGCATCCTTGCCTCATTTGGACAGACCATAAAAATTTGGAGTATATTCAGTTCGCTAAGCGTCTGAACTCTAGGCAGGCCCGCTGGTCACTTTTTTTCAGCAGATTTGACTTTATCCTCACTTATCGTCCAGGGTCCCGTAACGTCAAGCCAGATGCTCTCTCATGCCAGTTCTCCCAGGAAGACACCCCTTCTCCTCCCGAAACCATCATATCGCCTACACGTGTGGTCACGGCTATAAGCTGGGAGATTGAGAATCTGGTCCGGGAGGCTCAACGTACTCAGCCCGACCCAGGTAATGGCCCCTCCAGGTCTCTTTTTGATCCAGATGCTGCCTGCTCTAAAGTACTGGAATGGGTCCATTGCTCCCGCTTCGCCTGCCATCCTGGGGTCAACCGGACTCTCTCCTTGCTGAAACGCTACTTCTGGTGGCCAACCATCGACAGGGACACCAGAGACTATGTTTTGGCCTGCCAGGTTTGTGCCAGGGGCAAAGCCTCCCACTCGCTGCCCTCCGGTCTGCTCCAACCATTGCCTGTTCCGAAACGCCCTTGGTCACACATCGCTGTGGACTTCGTGACCGGCCCCCCTTCGTCTCAAGGTAACACTGTAATACTCAGTTGTTGACCGATTCTCCAAAGCGGCTCACTTCATTGCCCTGCCGAAACTTCTGACCGCCAAGGAAACAGCTGATTATATTTCTCACTGTGTGTTCAGACTCCATGGGATTCCCTTGGACATAGTTTCAGACCGAGGGACACAATTTACATCTCAAGTTTGGCGTTCCTTCTGTGAAGGGCTGGGCGCAACTGTTAATCTTACTTCTGGCTTTCACCCCCAGACTAATGGACAAAGTGAACGGGCAAACCAAGATCTGGAGACCGCACTACGCTGTGTTGTTTCCTGGGACGCCGGGAGGCTACCAGTTTGTGGCCAGAGCAGGCCTGGGCCCTGTCCTGTCCGTATCTGCTGTACCAAAGAATAAACCTTTTTTGTTTTTCAAAACTCACCAGGCTTTTCAGGATTATTTTTCCACAACAGAGTGTGTATATTTCACTGTGGTCATAATTGTGAATGGAAGGATGACTAGTGTCTGGAAAAAATATTTTGCTTGTTTTTCACAAACATTGCAACATTGCTGAATCAATGCATTTGAATGCTGTTTCAGTGAGATTTCTTTCTCCCCAGATGTTTAAACGCTCAAAACCCCCAACACCCCCCTCTTCAAAGCATAAGTTTGAAAGATGTATGATACTTTACAGTTTAAGAGACTAATAGTTTCTGTTCTTAGTTCTCCCTGGGGACTGGAGAAAGATACCATCTTTGTAAGTCTAGGAAATGTTTTAGATTGTGATCATTTGAACCATGCATTTCATTAACTTTTGTAGCATTGTTTTATTGCCAGGGAAAACAATGATTATCTGCAGTACATTTATGATTATCAGCCTGACCAAAAGGATGTAGAGCACCTCAGGATTTTGCTTCATGGGCCAAATAATGCTGGCAAGTCCAGTTTCATCAACTCAGTGGAGACAACGTTACGAGGAAGAATGACCGGACAGGCTTTAGCTGGCGTTGGCGATGAGAGCTTCACCACAAAGGTATAAAGGAGAATTCATCTACCTGTGACTGTAGCGTGACTGTAGCATAACTGATTTGACAGTATCAAACGCACAAAATACAAAAGAGAACCTGGGACCTTCTATCATTTGTCTTCAATGACATCATGGGCCAAGAGAAAGATAGTACAAGCATTTGTGTGGATGACATCAAATTGGCCATGAGTGGGAAAATGAAAGATGGCTATGTGGTAAGCTTAAAAAAAAACACTTTTTTTTTTACTGTCAGTTGGCAATATATTAATTACATGATATGTCTAAATTTCAGTTTAATCCCCAGTCCCTTTTCAAGTGCAGATCAGCATGACAACAACAGCCCCAATCTCAGTGACCAAACACATGTCCTGGTGTGTGTTGTCTCAGCCAGTACCCTCAGTATCATAAGTCCTGAACTCATGAACAAGATGAAAGAAGTCTGACGTGCAGCAAGAGACTTGGGTAATATGTATTTTTTATTATTAGATGGTACTGGCCTGTGCTTTTTGTCTTGTAAAATTAACCACCTTAACATTTCTCATAAGGGATTCCTCAAATGGCCATTCTTACTAAGATTGATGAGGCCTGCCCTGAGGTCCAGTCTAACATAGGGAATGTCTACAGAAGCAAGCTTGTGAAAAATCAGGTATTAACCTGTTTTATTCGTTTGTGAGTGGTATGCTACAAATGTTATATTTACTCTTTTGTTATAATTTAGATGGAGAAACTCAGTGCATCCCTGGGTATTCCACTAAACTGCATCTTCCCTGTGAAGAACTACCACAAGGAGATCTGTAAAGAGGAAGACATCGAAAAGCTCATTTTGATGGCCCTAAAGCAAATGATTGATTTTTGTAAACAACTGTACTTGAGCATAAGTACTGAGGTTTCAAATCAGTAGATTTAATCAAATTCTTCTTTTTTTCAAGATGTGAAAATCCTTTAATCACATCATGTAGCTTATTTTATTAATTTTGGTTTTATGTTTTTTGTTGTTTAATTTTAACCATAGATCAGATTATCTTAATCAGAATATAGACTTGTAATTCAAGTAATTCATAAATGTTATTCAGTTGCTAAATAAATTGATGATGGCAAACGGTTGATATGTATAATTAATATGCTCTCAATTGTACTTTTATTTTGAAATGCTTTTTGACCTCTGTCCTGCCCGGTTGGTACTTGATGTGGTGTAATTTATCACTGTGTATGCTAATAAATGATGGCCGTGTTGTATTTTCTTTCCTCTGATAAGGCAAGTTGCTTGTCATGGGGGCTCACACTGGGCTCCTGAGTATTACTCTGACAAGAAGAATGCCAAGGCTGTTCCATTGGTGTCCTCAATCAGAAATGAGGGAAGTGGGGCTCACACTGTTGCTGGTTTTATTACCCAGCATGCCATATTCTACAATAAGCCTACTAACACTAGTTGAACTTGTTTGAGTTAAGGTGCAGTCTCACCCACACCCAGTCGCGTACACACGAGCACATATGCACACACACTCACACTAAAATACTTAAGGCTAGGTACAAATAAATGAGTCTGAGTACAGAAAGAACAGTTGAGGGAGAACCATCAGAGGCTTCGTCTGCACCAGGAGCAGAGAGCCGCCACAAGGACATCAACATAGCACCCAGAAGAGATGAGGCCAACGCAACAGCCCTCCACCAGGAGTCTGTGAAACAGGCCCCAGCAGTCCTCAAAATGATAAAATGCTATGAGTTAAAAGCTCAGTACTTGAATATGAAATAGCATCAGGAACATAATATAAAATAATAAGCCTAAACATAAATAAATATACTAAATACATGTACTAATAAACAAATAAAATAATAAATATTAATCAAAAGCAAAGCTAAAAACTTGGGTCTTGAGTCTGCTCTTAAAAACATGAGCATTCTCTGTGGCCCTGAGGTCCTCTGACAAGCTGTTCTATAGACGAGGGCCACAGTAGGCTACTGGAAAGACACCCCGCCCTGAGTGTATGTCCTGACTGAGAATGAGTAGGAGCCTGCTGCCAGAAGAGCATCCAGGGGTGTTAGAGATTATAACTATATAGTAGATACATGGACAATATACCTTTCTTAACTGTTCCTAAACTTAACCAAACCCTGGAACTATTAAAATAACCAAACCCCAACCTTCCCCATTACCCTAACCTTCAACATAAGCATCTCATGACATCAGGTGGTGGACCAGAGCATTTTGTTATCTGGGGAGGAGACAGGCTGATTGTGCAGGACTGCTCATACTTAATATATGTGAATAAAGCTAAACACAAAGAGTTTGTGGTCAACAACATATAACAAACACATCCTTGAACCTCTCCCTGTCTTAAATATAGACCAGACACAGTGTTGAGAGTATACACACTCATTCATTTCTCCTTTTGGTGCAGAGGATGTGGCCCCGGCAGTGTTTCCTTGCTTGATCTGGGGTGATTGTGGACAAAGATAAACGCATTTAGTGGTAAGACTGCTGAGCCTGTGCCTATTTACATTCTTTTATTAATGCTAAAAACTGCAATAAAAAAACAAACAAACAAATAACCATTATTGGCTTTGTTACAGCAAAGTTTACCTTTTGCATCAAAAAGGAAAAGAGTCAGTTTTGCTGGCCAGGCTAGTTCAGAACAAGTAAGAAAACTATACTTATATGCAGACAATAGACTAGCACCTGCTTCCTCACAAACAGCTGTAACTGGATGTGTATATCTGCCACTGTACAATAATAGAATAGTGTTTTGTCAACAATTTAGCAACCAAGTTTAGACATGTATCCTAATGACCACCGACATATGCTTGATTGACATTTCAAATACATTTTAAGGAATAAACAGTGTCAGTTTCTACTTCTACTTCCTGCTTCAATAGTTGAATGATACTTTTGCCACATTTGAAATTCAGTGCCCTCAGCTGTTTTAAAAATGAAAAACAGAAGTAGTGACTCTGTGTCTGGTCTGTTTTGTCCTGTGACTCATGGTTTGGTCAGGAAGTGGCATTATTTCCTCTGTCCTCACACTTCTGCTGCTCAAGTGAGTAGTCTATACTACATCAGTGTAATGGGTAAATTCATCTTAATGTCTTGCAGTGGCTGATGTGCTTTATTATGGCAGATGAGGATGGAGCAGGCAGAGCAGAGTTCGTGCACTGAGGATCGCATTGAACACGTCCTGGAGAGATGTCTGTGTGACCTCGGACTAGACACTCCTGATAAACAGCTCTGGAATGGTATGTTTTCAAAAACAACAACTGGGAAAATTTGTTCTAGGGCTACAGGGCTACAATATATTTAAAAGGAGTCACTGGGTTTTCCCAGCTGAAAAAAGAGTCATAGCCCAACTGTTTTAAATGTTAAAGGTGCACTATGTAACTTTTCTGGTGGAGGGACAGTCACCAGCTTGTCTCCATGGAGATGTTATACTTTGCTTTTTCCACAGTATGGCACTAAACATATCTCTATGGACATGGTGAAGTTACAGGTCAGATCTGTGGTGAGATTAACCTACTCACAGTAAGGATGCATGCTTGTTTATCTATAAAAAACATCTGTACATGTATAAATATAAGACATACGTTTATCCCATACTGCTGAGTATTCCAGTTAAAGTAGTCACATCTCCATGGAGATAAGAAGGCGGCAAACCCTCCACCAGAAAAGTTATTCTGCACCTTTAAAAAGAGGCAATGTAAAGCTATAATTTGATTGGGTAATAATAGTACTTATCCGGTATGAGAGTGAAACTGAAAGAAACTGAAAACTTGCCTATGTCTTTTTAGCTGGACTGTGCATCAACCGCTGGTGCTTGGAAGAATTGGTGAAGAGGAACTCTCAAAACTCTGTCATCCTCCTAAACAAAATACTGAAGAAAACTAAAGCAGTGCAGTACACACTTTTCTGCCACACTTACTAAATAGCTTCTAATTGTGATTTATCACTATTTATGAGACTATATACCTATGAAAGTTAAGGCTTATTTCATTTATTCTAATAATTTAGAATTTTATATAATTACAGGTTCACAGTACAATCAACGTGTATTGTATACATTTTTAATTAAAAATATTGTAGGTCTATGATATAAACCTCATTCTTGCCACATGTGAATGTTTAGTATGCTGTTGTTTGTTTCAGGTATTGGAGCGGTGTGAGTATGACCTGGTGGTGCCTCTAACTCTCATATTCACCTCTACTCTTTTAAAAGTGAGAATACTAACCACCCTGACCCTAATTTAAAATGTGTATTTATCCATGTTATACCTGTGTGTCTCCACAGGCCCCTCACGTTCCCGCAGACTGTGGGCTGCTGCAGGAGGCATACTCTCTTTTTCACTGTTTCCTGTCGTGGCCTGAGCCCTGCAGCTCGACCTGTCGCCGTGTGCTGCTCATTCTGCAACAGGAGCTCAGGGCGCCAGGTACAGACAGGCTGTTATGTAAAGTGTAACCATAAGAGGGCAGTATTTACAAGTTCAAATGTTGTATAGGTATATCCTTCCAAAGACTGGTGAGGACAGAGCACGGAGTTCCCAGTAATCATCACAGTTCGAAAACCATGTAAGTTTCTTAATTCTTGTTTGTGTAAATGTCTTGTAACTGTAACATAATAGAAAAAAAATGTTTGGAACAGTAAATAACCTTTGTCATTTACTGTTCCTAGTTTGGGATGGCTTCTTAAACCACTGAACTTTCAATTAGGATTATTGTTGTTGATCAGGACGGTCCTGTTAGTGAGTCCAGAGGAGGACATACCTCCGGAGGTGCAGTGTGCCTCTCTCCAGCTCAGTGCGTCCCAGTCCTGCAGCAGAGACATCTCCATCAGCCTCATTCTCCAGGCTCTGCAGGCGGCACGAGGGGATGTGGACCTGCCAGCGGTGCACTCAGCACTTCAGGTCAGCACATACAGTGTTTTGTAAACTATAAATTACTTTAGATGTTGCTCACTTCTACCTGATCTTTCCAGACAAAGTCCTCTGAAGAGTTGGATCAGCTGCTGGAGACACTGACTGTGAGTATGGAGCAGAGTGCCTCCACAGACGACCTGTCCAAAGCCCGACAGAGCCTGCATCACAGCATCAACAAACTCCAGGAGGAACTCGCTGGAACATTGCAAACCTCCTCTAATATAGGTGATTTTTAGCACTAGACAGTTGGTTATGAACCTTCTTTAGAGCTGGGAGAGAACATTGTGAGAGAATTTATTTAATCTCTTTTCGTTTTTAACTGGTTGGAAGATTTGATTTGTTATTATTCTCAAAATATACTGCTTCTCATCAGGTACAACTGAAGGTTTGATACTACCTCTACCAAAGTGTCACATAAGGACATGGGAAAGCGACAACTTTGGTAAGTAATAATGTTATGTTAATAACTACAGAGAAACCCTGCAACCTACAACTCAATGGCCACTTTATCTTTTCTTCTCCAGACGTTCTTCACAGTATTGTCATTGGTGATGTGTCTGACCCTGATTCCATCGAGGAGTGCTTCTTGAATGGAGACCTTGATGACGCTATTGTGGACGAGGAAGATGAGACAGAAGCAAACCAACAAAGTGCCTTTTCAAATAACCGCATCTCCACTGTGTCATCTACATCTGGAGACTCAGTGCTCTCTGGCCACTCCCTGTCCTCCAGCTGGTCTGTGTCCACTATGTCTTGCTCTTCTGGGGTGGACAGTGATTTTAGTGAGGAACGAGGTCACGTCGAACCACAAAAACAGAGACAGAAACCCAAGAAGAAATCAAAGTCTTTTCTGGGTGTGGAGCGGTTTTCTTTATTGTTTAAAACTCCTCGTAGCCCGTTGCACTGTCGCCGGGCTCGGAGTATGGGCTGTCGAACTGATCTACCAAAAAACAAACCACAATCCAATCCCTCCTTAAGGCAGAGTCCAACATCAGCTGGCTCACCACAGAAGCACTTGTGTATGCGTAGGAGGCCCATCCTGAGCTGCGATCTGACAGAGGAGCCTGAGCAGGTGGTCCAGCTCCGAGTGGTGGTCTTTGGAGGGGATAAAGAGTTGGGGAGGTTGGCCCGGGCATACACAGACCTGCAGCATAGAGATAGTAAACAACTTACGAAAAGATGCAAACTACGCTTTTATTTTGTACCTACCAGAAGACAAAATGTGAGAACCCAAGCATTTGGAGAAACAGCAGATGAGGGATCAACTTCTGTGGTGAGAACACAAATCATCAATGAGTTTTTAAAAGTTATAATACGTATTTATTTTTCTACACTTTTCAATGTAAAGTGGTTAGTTTAAGAGTAAGGAATGAATAACAAATAACTGAAATAGGAAATAGTAGGTGTATGTTGTGCTTTTATTTTTTGTCGGTTTTGGAGCTAGATAGATAAAACGATTGATTTATGATGCCTGATATAAGTGTTTTTATTTGTATAATTTAGGATCTCATTCTAGAAAGCTGCAGTAATGTAGCTCACATGTTGGGAATGGTGGATCCTTGGTACGAACGTAATGTCCTCAGTCTGCTCAGCCTGTCTTCTGACGTTCTCTGTCAGGTGATGTTTTATTTTAGTCAGACATTATATGTGATCCTAACAAACAGACCATCCATATGTTTGATCAGTTTTCTTTGTAAGTAAATCTAAATGTGTTTTTATGCTCCAGAGTGCGACTAAAGATAGCGATGACTCAGGATGCCGTGTCCCTACAGTGCGTCCTTCTCTGCTGGCGGAGATGGTTCTGTACTACTGTCGACATGCTGATGAGACCATCCTAGTGCAGCTCTACCAGGCTGAGGTTAGACTGACTCTGCACTGGCTATGTTTACATGTACATCAATAATATGATCATCATCTGATTTCTGGAGTTGTCAGTTGTTAAGATGGCATGTAAAAATCTAAATCTGTTTTATTTTATTTCTGATGTGTTTGTAAACACACACCAGTAAACAGATCTCCGGTTATCTGATTTTATTGACCATGTAAATGTAGCCACTCTATAAATTTGAGGACTTCCTTTGAGTGAAGTTTCTGCTTCACAGCTGACCCTGTCCGGAGGAGAGAAGAGAGTGGAGGTGTTTGTTCATTCTCTGGAGCTGGGACACTCTGCAGGGACCAGAGCAGTGAAGGCCATGGGTCAGTCAACACATAACATATTTCATGCAAAGAACACCATTTTCTTTCAGAGCAAAAAACACCATCAACCTGTTGGTGTGGAAGAGCTGTCAGTTACGCACTGGTTTAACTACACTGATTCATCTAAGTTGTGTTTGAGTTGCCTTAGGGTTAATGTTAAAGCCCCACTGCGTGACATTTCTGATGGTGGGCCAGGCATGTGAAGTTATGGGTTAGATCTGTGGTAAGGCTCAGATCTGAATAGCGCACTCATAGTAAGGATGCACGATTTCAATGTAATGAAACCACTTTATTTATTGGCTGAAATGTTACACAATTGGGCTTTAAGTTAAATAGGAATATAGCAGTTCGTCTTAGCTCTCCCCTATCCTCAAAAAGCTGTTTTCTACTGGGCCGTGTTGGTGAAATGTTTTGGTGAAACTCAAATAGAAGCTGTTGTTGTGTCTATTGTTCCTAAAATAGCTAATTACTCGACTCATGATGTCAAAACCGTAGAGCCTATAATATGTAATCTCCACCTTTGACGGTTAACAGGGCTTTCCCTTGATACAGGCTTGAGTACATGAATGTTATCTAAGGTGTGTTTTTTGTCTAATCTAAACAAAAGGTAGTATTAGAATAAACCAACTATGTGTTAGCCAGTTGTCACTAAATTAAACCTTATTTTTAATTTAGTTTAAAATTTTCCATTGATATTTAGGTGCTGTCAGCAAACGCTTGGGGATAGATGACGAGCAAGAGGCTGCTCCTTTAACATTAAACATGGCTTATAATAAGGTATGGTACAGATGTGGAAGACACTCAAGATACAACACAATTCATAAACAATGAAAGATATAATATGAAAACATTTACATTCAGCTTAGATTCATATGTTTAATAATTTTGCTGCTTTGAACTGATTTGTGCTGATGCTTCATGTCAGAATGATTGGCTTTTTTCCCATAAATAATTTCAGGTTGCTATCAGTGGCAGAAGTCAGTGGATTGAAGTGGATAAAGTTTGTACATCAATAAATGTGTACAAAGCCTGCAGGAAACATGAGCAGCTGGGTATGTGACACAAGATATTTTAGCCATCCTCATCATAGGTTGTTATCAAAATGATTTGAAGCATATGTTTTCCCCACAGAGAGTCTTCAGCTGATGATGGCAGAGGTTCTAAAGAGGCAGTGCTCCAAGTCTAAAAGAAGCTTCAACCAGGTTTACTGATTTCAGTAAATTAATTTTGACTGTGTTAAGTTTGACTGTCATTTGACTTCCTCCTCATTCTCATTTATTCTCACGCACTGCAGTTCTGCATATCAGAGGTGAAAGTGGACTGTGTCCAGGTGCATGCTGGGAGTGACGGCACTACTTTTGCTGTGTGTCTTGATCAGGATGAGAAGAAGTTCTTTCAAAGTGTTGTCAGGTATAAATATATAAAATAACATTTCATTTTACTCAACTTATCAAGCAGTAGTATTTTTTGGGGATTTTTTTCACTGTGGTATCCAGATTCAACGTGATAACAGTTTCATAATGTGACAATATGTTAATAATGTGGTAATATGTCATTACCACATTATAAGTACAATATTTAAGTATGTGTGCAATATTTGTATGTACTGTATTCTTGACTTTATTTATTCATATGCTTCCTGTTTTGTAGGTGTGAAGTGTCTCTGTGCAGTAAACCAGGCTCCTCTTCAGACTGGAAGACCTACAGGATATGTCCAGGACAAGTCCAGCCTCTGCACCCATCCTACTGCTCCTTGCTTTGCCTGCCCCTCTGCTCCTTCTGCCCCTCTCAGCACTGATCTGCCCCTCTGCTCCTTCTGCCCCTCTCAGCCCTAATCTGCCCCTCTGCTCCTTCTGCCCCTCTCAGCACTGATCTGCCCCTCTGCTCCTTCTGCCCCTTTCTGCAGTGATCTGCCCCTCTGCTCCTTCTGCCCCTTTCTGCAGTAATCTGCCTCTCTGCTTCTTCTGCTCCTTTCAACACTGATCTGCCCCTGTGCTTCTTCTGCCCCTTTCAGCACTGAGCTGCCCCTCTACTCCTTCTGCCCTTTTCAGCACTGATCTGCCCCTCTACTCCTTCTGCCCCTCTCAGCACTGATCTGCCCTCTGCTCCTTGTGCCCCTCTCAGCACTATCTGCCCCTCTGCTCCTGCCCCTGACTCCACAGACATACATTCTGACAGGTGGACAGTTTATGAATTCATATTTTAGTAAACCCATGTTTACTTTTAATTTCCAAGATCAATTTTTTTTTTAAATGCAAAGAAGATCTATCAAGGAAACTGTATCTTTTGTTAAGAGCAAGCTTTTTTTAAGGAACAGTCTTAACACATTTTACCCAGTGCTCTCGACTTCCTGTCATACAGCACTCAGATCACTGCTTGGATTCCTGTTACATTGCCTATTTTCCAAAATGCTTGATGTGACCCAATAAAACCTTTGTACATATCAAGATAATGCATGTTTTTTCATTGACCATGGGAGTTACATAATATGACTTTGCTGTGTGTCTGTTTATTTAAAACAATGTGTCACTTATAATACTTCCTTGTTTGTGTTCATCAAACCAGTCTTTAAAGAGTTTGGATACTTCACATTCTCAGAGTCAAGCGCGTACTCTCTTCAGTCATTTTAAGACAGGTGTTTTAGTCTCGTTCATAACTAGTACTTATTCGGGGGTTTGTTTTGGCAAATCAACTTCAGCTTTCACTTTTGTACCATGGATAATCCCACAGGTGAGTCTGATAACTTTACATGGTGCATATTACAATTATAATAGCAATTCAATGTTTTGTATGTTTTATTTATTATTACAGAGAAGATACACCCCTCATCTGTTGAGGTCAATTTAAGAAACATGGTAAAAGCTTTGTTTAGAGAGAATAGCCACAGTTCCTCAGAGAAAGGTAATTACCACTTGTCTTGAATGCAAGTATTGTTTGTGCGATATATAGTGAAAGACTTTTGTGCATAAGACCTATAGAATTACATTACCTGCTGCTTTTAAGAATAAATCTAAAATAAAGCATTAATC
>KN478937.1:7373-17467 GCA_000787095.1 Periophthalmodon schlosseri
TGGCAGTGGTAGTAGCAGTAGTAGCCATAGTAGTGACATTAGTAGTGATAGAAGTAGCAGTGGCAGTGGTAGTAGTCATAGTAGTAGTATGTACCATTTGGTAGGCCTTCTCGTAGCCGTCGGGGTTGACAGAGGGCAGCAGATGGATCCTCGTCTCTTCCACTAGGTGGCGCACACGCGGGTTTCCGTTCAGATACTCCACACACAGGAAGTGCATCAGGAGCAGAAGAAGCTCGCGGCCCAACACCTCGTTACCATGGGAACCGGCCGTGTAGCGAAACTCCGGCTCCCCTAGTGGACACATTAGGGATTCAGTTCTTAGTGCACATTTTAAACCCACCCAGGAGCATTAAAGACACTGTACCAGATTTTTACTGTTTTAAAAACATGAAAAACAGAACTAGTTCATTTGAAACAGTTTGCAGTGGTCCAAAGTTACACCTCACTTACCTTACGCATTCTGACCATCCTAATTATTCAATACGGTGAGTTTATAAGCGCTTTTCTCAGAAAGCTAAAGCTAACAACAACTAGCATGCTAACAGCATGACAAACCAGCGGTGTGAGAGGGAGGGGCCATGTACGTGGAGGAGGAAAGTATAGACCTGCATATTAAATAGATTTATAATGAATTAATCAGAAGTTTGTGCATTTTAATTAAACAGGCTTATCGTTTGTTTAATTTGATACTAAGGCCTTAATCATTTGCAGTAATGAATTCTGACGTCATGACCTAATCCAGTTATTTATGGTGTGATTAATGTAATGGGCGATAGGTTTGCATTTAGTTTACTTACAAAGTGCCACTAAGCATTAATCTGCATTTTATTATCATTTACAAACTGTAGTGTAACTTACTCCTGAGCTGGGGCCGTTTCTGTCTCTGCAGCGCTGTGGACTTTACACCCGGCGCCACGCCGCCGTCTGTGACCGGAGCCGTTATTTTAACAGATCCATGAACAGAGCCGTGGCACCGCGCAAACCCCGGATGGAACACGGGACACGGGGATTTATGGACTGGACTAGGCAAAGTACGGGGAAAATACGGACTGGATTTCTATGAATACAGTTGTTTCATGGATTAGCGGAGCGGAGTTGATGGGTTTGTTTGACAGGTGATCAGCGCTGCATAATTTGATGGACAGGACAAGGGGCGCCCTGACAATATAATGGTCAGGGAAACACTGTCACTATTTATATCTTTTAAACAATAGTGTTGGTTCGTAATTTTTTATATAATTTTTTTTGTTGTTGTTTGTTTTTTTTGTTGTTTTTTTTTAATTTATTTTTTTGGACAAAACGTTGTAGGAGTGAAGACTTTTCGCTGCTTAACCAAGTTGCTTCTTCAGTTCTGGTCAGACCAGATTTTATATTTTCCTTTTGCTATGGATCAAACCTGGACGACAGAGGGATTACACAGATATTTATAGCTACATATTTCACCATATTAAATACACACTCAAGTGGCTGCCCTGTATATTACACTTAACAGTTGGTCCATCGTCAAAACAGATTTAATCAAATAATCTATGAATGACGATGGTAAAATAGATCTCTGGCTTTGTGTCTGTGTGACGTGGCGAACATCTTGAACATCTTGGGAGGACATCCACTGCTGTTGCTCTTGTCAAGCCTCTAGGTTGCTTCTATGATTTCTATTAACTAATCCAAGAATCCCATATTTTTCAGAACATGTAGAGGTCTGAACTACAGGGTTAGCAGCTTTTATACAGAACAAGGCCCATGGAGACACAGGGAGGGCATCTGACACACAGGGAGGGCATCTGACACACAGGGAGGGCATCTGACACTCAGGGACATTTATATTAATGAAATATTTGCAGCTTTTGTTATTTGCTGATTGTGATTATTCAAATTGTGCTTCTAGTTAATTTTAAAATGTTTTAAACTCTTCTCTCACCGACTTCGTGTTCTCCGGGATTGTCCGAGATCTCGATGGCGTAAAGTTTGAGTCCGTTGAAGCTCTTCCCGATGTTGTAGATCCGAGTGATGTTCGGACACAGCTCATTCACCACCTTCATCAACTGCAAACATACAAAGTGAATCCTCTGCACCATCTGACCCTCTCCTCTGCATCCTCTGCTCCTCAGACCCTCCTGATTTTTTTTTTTATCAAGTGTGAAAAACAGATCTCGTTCATTTTAAACAGTTTGCAGTGGTCCAAAGTTATTCCCCACTTACCTTATGTATTCAGAACATCCTAATTATTCACAGCAATGAGTTTATAAGCACTTTTTACAACTCTCAGGGAGCAGAGTGGAGTTTTGCCATCACGCCACTGCTAACAACAACTAACATGCAAACAGCGCACTTCCTGATAGCTGGCCAATAAAATGCTTGCTAATTAGATGCAGACAGCACGCAATGGATATATTTTGACCTCAAGAGCTGCGAGTCCAGTGTCAGTACAAGGATAATTATTACTAGTGTTGTTGCAAGACTCAGATTTCAAACTTGATTTCGATTGGATTTGGAAACGTAGAGATTTTGATGTTGATCGCGTCTTCCGCAGTTGCTTTGGTGAGTCTGTTTGTTTCTTTTCTTTGTGGGTTTCATTTGTCAAACCTCAAAAATTGGCTACGTAACACTGTCAGAGAGCAGAAACACCATCGGGCTTCAGTGCAGTGACATCTTGGGCCTGTTTAAAACCAGGTCTGTGACTAAAGCCAGGAGACTGATCCGCTCTCGCCTCACAGTCCAAACCCTGCGGCAGACGCCCGTTTGTAGAACCAACACACTCAAACACCCGCCTCTTTAACAGCCCCTATAGGACCGCTCACTACTGCACTTAACTGGATACTTTTAACTTTTACTTCTGTACATTCGAGAGCAGAATCTGTACTTTCTACTCCACTACATTTTTGAACAAGTAAAGTATTTTTTTATTATGGTCTGAGACCTGCTGAAAAGGCTGAGGGTTTATTTTTGACACATTCATAATTTGAGCAAAAGAAATATGATGATATAAAAACAGCTAAAAAATATGTTAATTCAGATGTTTCTGTTGAACAAAATTCAGGTCAAATCACCACATTTGAAGCTTAATGAGACTCAAAATCTGCGCAAAATACTTTGACTTTTTACTCTTTAAGTACATTTTTAAACAGGTGCTTTAATACTTTTACTTAAGTAGATTTTTTCATGTGATAATTTTACTTTTACTTGAGTGTTTTTTTGCTCCCGTATCTGTACTTTTACATAAGTACCAAAATGGAGTACTGCTTCCACCGCTGCTGAAAACAAAAATAAATAGTTGCCCTTGTATTTTTAGCTCCTGTTTCTTGCTTGTATGATGTTCTTATGTGAGTGTTTTTAAGCTGCTGCCTGCACCAAAACTGCCCCTCGGGATCAAATAAAGAAATCTAACCTCATCTATTCAGGAAAGGTTTATTTCTGTTTGTGAATGGGACTTTTTTAGTATCGATACCTGTGAAATATGGCAGATGGTCACATTTTTATATAACGCTTTTCCACCTTCAAGGCACCTCAAAGCAGTTTACATAAAGGAACCACTCACACATTCACTCACACATTCACTCACACATTCACTCACACATTCACTCACACATTCACTCACACATTCACTCACACATTCACTCACACATTCACTCACACATTCACTCACACATTCACTCACACATTCACTCACACATTCACTCACACATTCACTCACACATTCACTCACACATTCACTCACACATTCACACACACGTCCATACACCAGTGTACGCAGACACTGGAGGCCACAGTTTTTCAATAGAAAGTGAATTGGAGCCAGAGCCAGATGGAGCTGGAAGCGCGCAGGTTGTTGTTCTTGTAGACACAGTGTTTAGACTTTGGTGCGATGGGGTCAGAGGATCCTCCTGTGTTTAATATAAAAGCTCTCTGTGCTCAGTGAAGCGTGCAGAGGTCAAAGGTCAGGCCTATTATAAAGCTTTGAGAGGAGGAGAGTTCAGACAGACGACTGGAGAAAGTCCTGAGTCTGCGTTTGGAAAGAAAACTCATCTACGAATGCGCAAAACAATGCAAGAAATATACGACTGGTGTAGGGGTTTAATCCTGGTTTAGTCCTGGTTTAGTCCTGGTCTAGTCCTGCTTTGGTCCTGCTTTAGTCCTGGTTCAGTCCTGGTCTAGTCCTGGTCTAGTCCTGGTCTAGTCCTGGTCTAGTCCTGGTCTAGTCCTGGTCTAGTCCTGGTCTAGTCCTGGTCTAGTCCTGGTCTAGTCCTGGTCTAGTCCTGGTCTAGTCCTGGTCTAGTCCTGGTCTAGTCCTGGTCTAGTCCTGGTCTAGTCCTGGTCTAGTCCTGGTCTAGTCCTGGTCTAGTCCTGGTCTAGTCCTGGTCTAGTCCTGGTCTAGTCCTGGTCTAGTCCTGGTCTAGTCCTGGTCTAGTCCTGGTCTAGTCCTGGTCTAGTCCTGGTCTAGTCCTGGTCTAGTCCTGGTCTAGTCCTGGTCTAGTCCTGGTCTAGTCCTGGTCTAGTCCTGGTGTAGTCCTTCTTTAGTCCTGGTTTAGTTCCTACCTGCCTCATCTCTTTGTAGTTGTGGTGTTTAAAGTCCAGCTCGTCTGTGGTGATGACCTCGTTCCTTCTGTGGTAATAGTTGTTAGGATCTGTGGTCACAAAATAAACAGAAAGAAAACAAAGGTGAGGACGGGGGGGCATCTGACACACAGGGATACGGGAGGGCATCTGGCACACTTGCCTGGCAGAGGACATCCCAGCACCTCCGCTCTCAGACAGACCCCTCCCTTGTGGTACCAGGTCTGGGGGTTGATGCGGAGGTACCGGGCCACGACGGGACTCGGGAACAGGTTCCGGACCGGGATCTCCTTCTCCCAATTTCCCTTCAGGATCTACTGAGACAAACCACAGACTGTATGAAGAAGTGGACTGAGTGAGTGTGACGTCACCCACAGCGTTCGGCTCCAGTCAAATGAAGCTCACTGAGGCTAGAGCAGTTATAGGGGCCAATTTGGAGCCAAGTTCCATATTTGGAATTCTGACCACGAGCATCATAGTAACCAAAGAGCCAATCTGGAGCGAGGCTGTTGATAGGTAATGCTCCTTCCCGCTACACCGCTGGCTTAGCAAGGAGCTGGCGCTTAGCAACGCTGTCAATCAAACCTGTTGCTAACACTAGCGGGAGTGACTTGGGGGAAAGATGGCGCCTGATTTGTCTGTTATTAATGTTCATATCTTGATTTACAGACACAATAGTGAAATAAAAACACCAGGATCATGTAGAGCGGGTTAATACGAACATTTTAAGACCAAAATGACGAGTCTGACAGCAGCAGTTACAGAGAGAGGGGCCACAGTTTTTCAATAGAAAGTGAATCGGAGCCAGAGTCAGAACTGGAAGCGCGCCCATGACCACTTCCTGTTTGGAACATGGCGGCTAGCGGGTTAGCTATGTCCATTTATATATACAGTCTATGGGACGAACACAACACAGTATTACTCTGATACTGTATATTCACTACTGTTATTATTACTTCAATTACTTTTGTACAAATTAGGTTTTTAAGAGTACTCTAAGAGTATCTCAAACTGAAGTATTCTACATGTAAAAACAAGCGTGTAGTCTTTATTTGAATTAATTTGAATTTTAATAAGTTATTTATTTGATATTTTACGCTTTTAATCAAAGTTAGCATAAGCTTTGACACACAACGAGCTAGCTAGCATGCTGTTGTACAATGAGCTAATTCAAAACATCTGGAATTAAATAAACACCACATAGATAAGTTTAATGTCATACTGGGGAACTTTCCAGGCAAGGCAATAACATCTCCATGGTGACAAACAGATGACGGACCGTTCTACAGAAAAGTTACACAGTGCACCTTTAAAACAACAACATTATTTTGTATACTAGACCAAAGCATAATAATTTTTCCATTCTATTTGTATATTTTTGTTGATAATTCTTTGGCGTGTTGTGATTCTGTTTCCTGAGAAATTATTTTTTGTTTTTATTTCCTGCTCATAGTTTGCTGTTTATGGGCCGATGGGACGAACAGCTGCTGCGACGCTCCTCCCTGGAATTTTCATGTTTGTTCTGGGATTTCATCAAGTTTGGATCCCCTCTGAACTTAAAGAGCCCATATTAGGCCAGTCTCTGTTTTATGTTCTAATGTTGTTTCCTCATCACAAACATACCTGAAGTTCTCTCTCTCAAACTGAAAACACTCTGTTCCACCTTGTGATGTCATGTGGTGATACAGGAAGTGCTCCAGTGTGTTTTTAAACTCCATACATCTTCACTAGAATCATTTGGATGATTTCAGCCCTGGAGTTGCCAATCTCTACTGAACTAAAGTTAAGAGGAGCTGTTAACTTGAAAACTACCACTTCATGACATCACAAGGTGGAACAGAGCATTTTGAACTTTGGAGCTGTAGACAGACTAATAATAAAGTGTTACTCAAACATGTGTGAATGAAACAAAACACAACTCCAGGTATATTTTTGAGGAGGTAACAACATTAGAACATGACTTAAAGCTCACGAGTCAATTTTGTGTGATATAGAACCTTTAAACCAAATCTGACTGAAGCGAGGACAGATATGGAAGTAAATTAAAGCTGGAGATGTTACTGCTTTCCCTGGAATATTCCACAGGATGGCATTAAACCAGTTAAGACCTGGTTTAATGCCATTAATTTTTTTGACACATTTGCATTCAGTCGTATGTTATGTTTTATCATTCAGTCTAATGTTTGGTCTTGATTTAGACTTGGATTTGTCCAGTCCTGGTTCAGTCCTGGTTTAGTCTTGGTTCAGAGCATCTGTTTTTCACATTTATCTCAATGTTTTACTATTTAAAGAACTTCCTGAGAACTTCCTGTATCTTTCTTATTCAAAATGACTCCTGTAACTCCATGTTGTTGTAAAATCAGAGTTATAAATAGTAATAATAAGACGTCAGTTAGTTTCTTTTGTTGGGTCAGTGTTTTGTTTGTGTTAAACTCACCAGGTCCCTGGAGCCGTTCTTCAGCGTGGTCCATGAGTGGCTGTCGTTACTGACCATGACCCTGTATGAGGTCACCCAGTCGCTCCTGTCAGACACATTTACATCAGAAACTCCTCATTAAACATAATATAAAGAAGATACAGACCCACAGGACTGCAGTGATGAAGGGGCCATGAGGTGAAATCATAAAAGAACTCACTTAAACTTTGGTATTTAAGCCTGAAAATTTAGTCTGGAGTTTAACCTGAGCTGAGACGGGTCAGAATCCTCAGGTGGAGTTTGCAGTGTAACTGTCACACTGCAGATGTGTTGACCTGGTTTATGGTTAATATCTCTGTAAATACTGGGCCTGTCCCACAGATAATGAAGAAGTGGACTAAGTGAGCGTGAAGTCACCCATAATGTTCAGCTCCAGTTAAACGAAGCTCATTGAGGCTAGAGCAGTTGTAGGGGCCAATTTGGAGCCGAGTTCCATATTTGGAATTCCGACCGCGAGTATCATAGCAACCAAAGAGCGAGGCTGTTGAAGGTAACGCCCCTTCCCGCCCGCACCGAGTCAGAGTCGATGGAGCCGGAAGTGCGGCCATGATCACTTCCTGTTTGGAACACAGCGGCGGCTAGCAGGTTAGCTATGTCCATTTACAGTCTATGGCCTGTCCACATGAAACAAAAACTGGAGCAAAGTTCAGCATCTTCTCTGTCAGTTTAAATAAACAAAAATCTAATTATTTTTTCACTACAGCTTCAGAAAAGCAGTGATGGAAGAAGGACTCAATTTTGTTACTTAAGTAAAAGTACAGATACAGGGGCACAAAAATATTCAAGTAAACGTATCACATGAAAAAATCTACTTAAGTAAAATTATTAAAGTACCTGTTTAAAAATGTATTTAAAGAGGAAAAATTAAAAGTATTTCATTAAGATTTTCAGATCTTATAAAGCTTCAAATGTGGTGATATTGATAAAGATTTGTGTTGACTTTTGTTCAGCAGAAACAATTTATCCGTCATTTTTTTTTCGGTTTTTATTTGTATATTTTTGTTTTGCTCAAATTATGATGTTAAAAATAAACCGTCAGCCTTTTCAGCAGGTCTCAGACAACAATAAACAAATACTTTTACTTTTCAGTCCAGTTCAAAAACGTAGTGGAGTAGAAAGTACAGATACTGCTCTCAAATGTACTGAAGTAAAAGTAAAAAGTATCCATTTTAAATTCTACTTAAGTAAAGTACAGATACCTAAAATTTATACTTAAGTACTGCACTTATTCAGCCCGGAAGACGTGATTGTTGTAAAAAGGAGTTTAAACTATAACACTGTCTTATATAGTGCTTTACCAGACAATGTGGGTGAAGTGTCTTGCCTAAGGACACAAACACAGAGACGTGACAAGATCAGGCTTTGACAAGAGGTTCTTTCACCCCGCTGTGGCTTAGAGTGGTCAGTTACCCCCACAGCGCCCTCTCATGGGGAGTCTGAACCACGCGCCCTCTGGCCACACGGACAGATGGACAAACGGCATGAGCCCGACACATCAAACACTGGGGATTAAACCTATTTATACATCGATACTGACCTGGATTTGGTTTGAGTTAGGCCATCTGACATACAGGGATATAGGAGGATGGGAGGGCATCTGACACACAACATTAACATATCTGCAAGTGTTTCATTGTTTTACACCTCACTATTTTTGGTTGTGAATAAAAATAAAAATGAAAATAAGATTAGGGTCAAAAAAAAAAAAAAGTAGATGAAATGGATGAGCTATAAATGAGTCAAACTGAAGCTGTGTCCCATTCCCACCTGAAGGGGGCAGCGTACCACAGTTTGACAAACACTGCTGTAGAGCTAGAGCACAAATGTGTCTGTGTGAGCTCTGTGCTTCAAGGATCTGAGCTCAAAGAACTGTGAGAAAAACACCTATGAAGAACTACAGAGGCCTGAAAGAGTCAGAAAGGAGAAGAGGGAGAGAAAGAGGAGGAGGAGAGGACAGAGAGAGAGTAAAGGGGGAGAGAGAGGCCTGCAAGTGTCAAAAAGGAGGAAGAGGAGCAGGAGAGGAGAGAGGGAGGCCTGCAATAGTCAGAGAGGAGGAAGAGGTAGAGGAGAGGGGAGGAGACGAGGAGGAGGAGAGAGAGAGAGAGGTCTGCAAGTGTCAAAAAGGCGAAGGAAGAGAGCGAGAGAAAGAGAGGAAGAGAAGAGAGATGCCTACAAGTGTCAGAAAGGAGAAGGAAGAGAGGGAGAGGAGAGGAGAGAGGGAGAGGAGAGAGGGGCCTGCAAATGTCAGAAAGGAGAAGGAAGAGAGGGAGAGAAAGAGAGGAGGAGAAGAGGAGAGAGAGGCCTGCAAGTGTCAGAAAGGAGAAGGCAGAGAGGGAGAGGAGAGAAGAGAGGGAGAGGAGGAGAAGAGAGAGAGGAGAGAGAGAGGCCTGCAAATGTCAGAAAGAAGGAAGAGGAAGAGAGAGAGCAAAAGGAGTTGTATTTTTTTCTATGATGTATATATCCCATAATGCATGTGTGCTGTGCCACGACCCTTTGTCGATGCAAAGATCATTCAGGGCGGAGTCTGGAGGACTAAAGGGGAGGGTGAGGGAGGAGGAGGGGCGGGGTCTGGAGGCCGTACTCACGCCCAGAGCGAGCTGCGCCCTTGGGTGATGACTCCGGTGAAGCGGGTGAGTCTTCGGGCGTCGACCTCGAGCCACTGCAGCACGTCGTCTCTGCCCGCGCACCACGCCCCATCGTACAGGTCATCCTCATAGAGACCGCCCTATAGGAACACAGAGAGGTCAGAGCGGCCAATAAGAGCACAGAGAGGTCAGAGCGGCCAATAGGAACGCAGAGAGGTCAAACTGGCATTAAGCATTAAAAACAACGGGAATCAGATAAATGCAAAACAGACACATTTAATGTCTTTTGTCCAACAATCTTATCAAAGCAATAACATCTCCATGGAGACAAGCAGGAGGCAGACCCTCTGTCAGAAAAGTTCCAGAGTGCTCTTTAAATGTGTGCAGGTTTAGAGGACACGCCTGTCACACACAAACTCTCGCCCCGGGTCTGGGCTTTTTCTCCAGGGTTTTCTGTCACTGTTTTGTGTTTGAGTCAA
>KN478939.1:0-21896 GCA_000787095.1 Periophthalmodon schlosseri
TCTCCATGGAAACAAGCAGGTAGCACATAGTGCACCAGCTATGTAGTGTATTGCTCATAAGTATAATGCCATTAGTTTCAAATCACTGACCATTGCATACAAATTTATATATATTTTTATTGTGTGCAGATAACGTTTTTGCCATAAAGTCATGGACCAAGAAGAAGTTCTCCTTTGATGAAAATCGCATTAACAAAGCTTTTGGGATTCCCGATGACTTTGACTACATGGACTGAAGGGTTGACCCTTGAACTCTTGCTCCTGCCTGCATACACTGGGAATGTTTGATGTAGCACAAACCTTAAACCTACACATCTGGTTCCCTGATTCTTATTCTGTCCTAACACACATCAAGATTCAAGTCAAATGGTCTGAGATCAGTGTAAAATATTGGTCAAAAAAAAAGCCTCTATCCTTGCTGCGATGAGAGAAGGGACTGAAAAAAACATTAGTCAGCAGTATGTGGTGAAAGTGTAGCACTATTAACACAACTTAGCAGACTTAGCACTAGCGTTTAGCAGCTAGTCTGTAGCCACACCTGTTTACATGGAAACCAAGCCTTGAGTCGATGGATAGGAATCAACAGTTTACACTTGTATGCCAGTTATGTTCCTATAAATTTCAACACCCTTACATAGAATGCATTTGTGTTTTGATTTGCTATCAGTACATTTTAGAAAAACTAAAATGTGCACTAAGCAGACCATTTCTTTTTTACTGTTTTATGAAAATAAAAAAAATAATATTGCTGTTGCACATTGGTTATAACTTTGTCTCAGTCACAAATTATTCTCCTGGTAAATCCAGAATGATACCTGTATTTTTTTATACAGATGAATATCAGTCAGGTCCCCACTCCCCGTTACGTCTCGAGCCCCACCAAACAGAGTTGTGCCATCAGATTTGTTTTTTTCAGTGATTTGTGAAACAAAGGAGCTCATTGGTCATCTATCATTTACAAACAAAAACACATTTCTCTCACCTCAGATTAACAGAGTGCAGTTCTTCACTCATTGATTCTGCAGAAATGCACTGTTTTTCCAACACCATGTGACATTTTTTCCTTTCATTTTTCTCTTAAGCAGCCATATTTGCTTTGATCAAAATCAAATCAAAAAGACTTTATTTATCCCAAAGGGGAAATTCAGATTGTAGGATATGGACGGACCATACTTTTACCTGACTGACTAATCCACCTTTCAATCACACCAATCTGAAAACAGGGAGATTCCCCGGTGACCAAAGTATTGAAGAAGTGTGTTTTCTGGATCCTAGGCAAACGTTGTTTGCAAACAAGGACCTAGTTGACAAGAAGCTCTGCTGTTTTGTCCATATTCAAACACAAGTCACTGTATTTGTTTCAATGTGTGTTATGGCAACAGCGTCCTACTTCAACTTTTCTCTATGTGTAGCAATAGCTGTGTTTGGTGGAGCGGACACACCCACCAGAAGAGAGTCACCCACATTTACAAGTGTCTACCTGCCTAACCTGTCCTATGATTCACGAGACTGACACACCACTGCTGCTGCCTTAACTACAAGAAAAAAAAGCAGAATTCTAGCCAGCTTATAGTAGTTTTACATTCCAAAGTAATTAAAGTCATTTGTAAATGGAATCTGTAATGTGAAAACTAAATTTTATGTCACGAATTGATAGAGGGCAAAGGCCAATATATTACTTCAATGTAACTCTATGGGCGATTCACTGCTTTTTAAATTTGAAAATCTTCATTGTTAGAGTTGTATCCATAAAATTGCCATAACAATCTTGTGGCCTGAGGTCCTTTCAACTGACAATTGTGCCACCGCTTTTTATATAATGTCAAACATATAATAATTTACCTTATATATATTTTTGTAGGCTACAAAACATTTCTTTGTAATACCTCAGTCTTCCAGGAATGAGCCATAGCAAACAAAAAATTCGCTCTTCACTCTACAGCTTTTGTCCAGTTGACAGAATTGAATTTTTTGTTTACTACCTACAAAACATTGGACTTTGGCTATTAACATAAAAACAATACGCATAAAGTAATTTGAGATTTTAACCATAAAACAGGTCTGTTAATATCTGCATTTTGACAGTTTTTAGACAAATTCTATGAATTCTGACCTACCTATGCCTCAGTTTTAATCTACGGGCAGACCCAATTAAAGGTAAAGAAGCTTTAGTCATCACTTTGTGAAGAGATGAGCCTGTGCCATCTAGAGCATTATTTGGAGGACACTAGATTTCTGTCATAGTATTTGGCATAAGAAGTTGGTCTGATCAATTAATCCATATTAGACAATGGATTGGAGCTAAACTACCCAGTAAGAACTATGGGAAGTCATGCAGTGGCCACCTGGAGTTCGTAATCTTCCCTCTTTAAAATCAAGTCTCATAAAAATATTGATTTATAATTAACTAGTAATAATAATTTGAGTCCCAACAGTGCGTGAAAGAAGAAAAGAGAGCTAAATAAAGACTTAGTAGGGGGAAAAATACAGAAAATGTGAGAGATCATTCTGTTGTAAAATTTTAACTACATTTTTTTTTTTACCAGGATCACATCACCAGACACCTGTCAATCTGAAGACAACCCGGGAGTCCTCCGAGCACTAGTGAGCGAGTGCATTTCGCCATAGCAATCCTAGAGAGAGGCGGTGTGCCCCATGAGCAAACCTCTGCTGGTTCTTGAGTGTACATTGTGCAGCGGGAGGGAAAAGAAAGAAAGGAGGGAGGGAGCTTGTGTGCGCTGCTCGCTCTAAGAAAGACCAACACAGCGAAACACACAAGGCTGGCTGCGACTAGCGAGACAGAGCCAGCAGGGCAGGCAGCATGGCGGGGCCGCAGGACTTCCAACAAGGCAGCCACTGTCACAGGAAAACGTGGATCAATATATTACTAGGAATACTACAATTACTTTTACCATGCGTACAGCACGGAGGAGCCCAGCTGCAAGGTCTGTGCGCACGTTTAGCACCTCTGCCGTTTAAATGTATGTGCAGTTAGCCTGGCTGCACTGTCGCAAATAGCTTAGGATATTATTCTGTCATAAACGTGCAACATGCATTTTTTATTTATTTGCCTTCATATGCAGGCTGTTAGTTTTCAGTAGCTTGCTTAACCACATTATGCTTAGTTACTCCCATGAGGGCTGTGTGGGTACAGTTTTGTCACAGGGCTAGTAGTTATGCTAGCTGTAAATGTGAAAACAACTTGTCCGTACTGTCAAGCTACACATGGTACCCTTTAGAGCGCAATTTTAGCCCATTTCATTAGCGCCACAAACCACGTAACTATACAGAATGTGCTAAATTGACGCGGAGCAGTGCGGTAAATAAACAAATGTTGTTTGCAAGTTGGTTAGCCTGCGTGCTAAACCTGTGCTAAACCAGCAGCTAGCTCCCTGTCTTTGTCAGTCTGCAGCAGAGGCGAAGTCATTTCCTCGCTGGACTGTACAGTGTGCATCCAGTCTCAGGTTTATGTAAGAAATCTGTTAGTTTCTTTATGAGAAAATACAACATATTTTCAGCCTTTATATGCTACACTGAACTAGTGTAGACGAATTTATAATGTTTAAACAAATCACTTTCTCTAATGTTATAGTACAGCTACAGAAAAAAACATCCACAAGTTCTTTTTAACATCATTTTATTAGAATTGACAAAACGTTTTAAAATTCTTTGGTAAGTTATTTGCTATTTGTGTATTTTTTCCAATTTGTAGCACGTAACAACACTATTGGAATAGATTAAAATTATAATTATGGTAAATACAATTGAGTTTTTAACCTGTGCTGATAATTCATTAGGCCTACTAATTCTTTTCCAATTAATCATATCCTTTTTATTTACAGTTACTTATTGTATGTTTTTCTTTCTAAAGCCCTGAGTCAGATTTCTACCAGTGTTGTGGAGGTCTGGCAGCCAGAGGATGCAGAACCTTTAATCCCACTTCAGGTATTGATATTTAGATTTTTTTGCATATGTAAATGTTTTATACACAGTGACAGTATGTTGCAAGTCTGGCCTGCTTCTTTAAGCTTGTTCTTCTGTATGAGCCATGCGTGTTATCCTGCCTCTGCTTTCTGTGTATCACTTGCAAGTGGTCCAGCGATCGCAGTAATTTGTGTAGTCTTTTGAAATGAAACCGGAGTGTGAGGCCACCTGCCACTTGGCTCCTCCTCATTTTCTTTTGTACATAGTGTCCATTGTGAGGGGACTATAGTGCACACTTATGGGGCACACTCCGGCATGTAGGGATCGAGCATGCCTGAGCGTAGCTGGGGCTTTGCTTATTTGTGTCTGATCCATATTAGTTGTGCCTTTTAACAAGATTACGTAAGATGGTAATAGTAGTAGCAGCTTGTTTTTACTGATAACCTGTCAGGAGGTCACTCAGCTGTCTGTCATGTTACCTGTGGGTGTGGCACTCTAATGTAAACATGTGAGTGGAGTAGGTATCGAGTTACAGCAAAACATTCCCTGCAGAATATAAGGAATTATTCACTGCTTAGCACAAAGGCTGATTTTTTTTTTTTTTTTTTTTTTTTTTTTTTTTTTTTTTTTTTTTTTTTTTTTTTTTTTTTTTTTTTTTTTTTTTTTTTTTTTTTTTTTTTTTTTTTTTTTTTTTTTTTTTTTTTTTTTTTTTTTTTTAATGAATTGCAATTAGATTTGCAATTTATGTTTTAATAGGATTCTGTTCAAAGTTCACATTTTAAACACATCTAGAAGAATTGACAAAAAGACAAAATATGAAAAATCATATGTATTTCTTTGCATGTTTGTGGATGGATTGCATGGTACTTTGCATAACTTCCTCCACGATTTGCAGTTTGCTAGTTGTGCCCATTCAAAATGTGATTTTGATTGCAATTAATCTTGCTGTCCTACTTGGCACATTGTTGTCCAGCATACGTCTTGGACAATTGGCAGTAGTTGCACTTTATCATCACAAACACCTTCTGAAGGTTTGTCGTTGTCCTCCATGTTAAATGACAAATGCATTGTACCATGAGTGAGTAACATGTTTAGAATTGACTGAACCATGACAGAGAAACAGCTGTTTGGTAGTTATAGGCACTTGTTTCCACTTCCCATCCAACACCTTCCCAATTTCTGGTTGGGTGAAATTCCCCATCCCTGGCAGCTGCTTCCTTTTTAAAATGTAGTGATGCTATCATTTTTTTCTTATCTTACTTTCATTTTTTTAATAGCAGCTTTTACAATACAATTGGAGTAAAAGGTTTGCAGGACTAGAAGAGATAAAAGAAATTTACAGCCAGGCCCTTTTTTGTGTTACTCTATATCCCTCAAAGCTGTTTGCTACTATTCAAAACATGATACCTGACAATTGGCCTTCCTGAGTAGTGATGAGTACAAGCTGAATGGGCTGATTCCATATCATGCATCCTCGCTGTGCTGCGCCACGCACTGCAGAATAATTGCACACCTGTTGTAGTGAATGAGAGCTGTTCCCCATCCCGCATATGCGCTGTGCAGGGCTGCGCTGGTGCTCCACCACTCCGCCGTCCTCTGACAAAATTTTGGGCCAAATCTATTTTCTTCTCCGCCGGTGTCCGGCCAGATCAATCTCCACAGTTCAAAATGCACCAAACAGAAAAGAACTACATCCGGATTTACAAAGTAAATATACTCCACACAAACTTTATTTTCAGCAGAATACTTCTAATAGATGTTTTTACATCGGGTTTTGTAGACTGTTAACTTTCACTTTATATCATTGAAAAGCCGCTATGTGAAACCTTTTATTGGACTGTGTAAACTGATGTGACATGAGTTAATGAGCGATGTAACTCACGTAACACAGTAGTGATCTGCTCCTGTTTTAGAATAAATTGTTATTTTTATCTTAAATTTACTTCACAAACTAAGGCTCTCTGCACACGCTCCTTTCGGACTTGTAGCCGTGAGGCGACGAAACACATCCAGTGAGCGAGGGTCTGTGCTCTTTGTTGGAGACGATGCAGTGGCGTGGCGGAACTACATGATGTGGAATCAGGGTGTAAGCCATAACAGACTACAAATGCCAGTTTAAATCTCTTGTTGCGCTTTGATCACATTTTCGGTAACAACGTATGCAAGTATATATCTTTGATAAAGAGTGCAAGTCCTACCAATTGTTCAGTTTTATTTTTTAAATTTTAATATATACGGCTATGTTATTTAATATGTGTGTAAGTTTTTATACAGTCATGGCAAGTGGCATTTTTTACTAGCATCCATAAAGTTGGGAAGATGCCATGTAAGGCACTGACACAAAATGCATATATATGCAGTTGCTGTCTGTTTATTGTTTTAGTTCTGGAGTTGGCAAATAAAATGAAATAGCAGCTTGTGCAAGTTTGCGTTGTATGCCAGGCTATTTAAACATATTTTGTGTTTTTTTTCTTTTTTGACTGATGAAAAGTGTTGCAGAAGTAACACAGGAACTAACACATGTACAGTGGAAGGCCTCCCTCAACTCCCCACCTAAGCACATTTCAGTTGTTCTGGCTTGCTGTACGTTGGAATGGGAAATTACTCATGATGAGATGATTCTGAGACTCTGAGAAGTCTAGTTTCCTTACTCCAAATTACTGTGATACTGTAGGTGTACTTTTACTTTAACACATCTTAAAAATCAACATTATGTAAAGTGAAGGCCGTCAAGATAGATATCACTATAAACAAATATATTTTAACCAATACTGTATAACAGAACAGTGAATAATTCAGTCTGTGATGTTGACACCACTTTTAAATTTTTTATTTTTTTTATTCTTACACCCCAAGAATACAGTGTAACTAATAAACATTTATTTTTGTCAAGGCTAACTATTTGTTTTGTTTTCAGGGGGAGAAGGATAGAAGAAAAGAGGGTCTTCCACTGGAGGAAAGGTAACTAACATGATTTGGCACTTATTGGGTTTCCATGTTTTTATGCCCATGTCCTTTGAAAATGCCAGTTTATCGATCAGGGAACATGCAGTCATTCTATTCACATGACAACTCAATTTCATTATACAATTTGTAGCTAATTTATAGTAGTCATCATTAGGCAAACTAAAAACTCCAAAATCTACTGACTAACCACTTTCACTAAACCACTAAACTAATTTAACTAGACATATTATCTAGTATACTGAAGTTTTGAGAAAAGGCATCGTCTTTGGTTTGGTTTGGAGTTTAAATAAGCCAAACTTTCTATGTTGGCGGGAGGCAAGGACAGTTTCTTCTATGGTGCCAGTAGGAAAGGGTATCAGGATTGATTTTGTTTTTTTTTTTTTTCTTTTTGTACATCATTATCTAGAACTAGTGAATGACAAAACAGAGTAATATTCGTAAGTCAAAAAATAATTTTTCTTCCGAGGAATCTTTAATTTGTGGTGCCACTGCCTCGTAACTTTGTATAGTGCTCTTCCAGGACCCACAAAGCATCTTAAATTTTAGCCACAAAAATGACTAAATTAATAGCATTTTTTTTCATCATTTTCATCTTTTATTGCAATGAAAAACTCTTATTTGGCCTGGAGGAGGGCCTCTTCCTGCTTGTCTCCATGAGAAAGGTTGTTCCTTTGGCTATAATGCACAGTATGGAACAAAACTTATCTGCATGGAAAATATTCCAAAGTATGTGCCACCTCCAGAAAGTTAGGCGGTGTTGCTTTTATTTATAATACTGAGTGGGTTATATTGTCTTTACTAAAAAAAATCCAGCCTAAAAGATGTAAAAAGAATGTATATAAAAATGCTGTGTGACTTTTCATTCAATTCTTAAACATGCCTGTACATGTCTTGGTTGAGGTTTTAGTACATTTCTGATGGTTTCTGATGAAGGATTAAAAATAAAGGCATTCATTGTTGTCATTATTTCCCACCCCGAGGAAGCTTAACTGTATTTGGGCCATCTATTCAGTTTACCTGAGTGCTCTGTCATTGTGATAGCTTTTGAATAGCCTTCTAGTTTATTTAGCTTTGTAGTGGACATTCTAAAGTATTATTTAAGCTGGTGTTACAGTGGACCGACAATATTTTAATAGTTATAATATAATTTTGTAATGTGAGGCTTAAATGTACGAGCGTAATTGCGAGACCATGATTCTATCCTGGCACAGCCCAATGACACACTGTGGTTTGAGCACAGGGCTGCAGACTGTAAAAGGCCTTTTAAAAGTGGTCCTGTATGCTCACCATGTTGTTTATATTGGGGAGTGAAGGAGAGTGGGGGGAGTGAGGGGAGAGTGTGTGACGATGAGGGTTTGGGGGTGTGCGTCCGGCAGGCACACAACCAAATTCCTGACTAATTTTAGAACTCCTTGAAAGAAAACGGAGGGAATGAGCAGTGTCTTTCCCAGCTGTTTGGTGCCTGCAGCGAATTGTTCGGAAAAATAAGTGTTTTCGTCAAATGTCGTCACGGAAATATATTTTATAAAAATAGATTACTTTGCTTGGTTTCTTGTGAACAGACATTGCTAGTTTACTTTGGCTTGCCATTTAAGTTTAAGGTACAATATGCAACATTTCTGTTGAAGGGTCCACTACCTGTCTCGATGGAGATGTTCTTTTGCTACTGAAGAAGAATGTGACACTAAGTAACAGGTCATCTCTGTTAAGGAGAGCTCCCACTCACAATAAGACTGCATGTTTTTGAAGGCATTATTGAGCACCGTAATTAATGATAGATGGATATATTTAATGTAATACTGTGGAACGTTACAGGCAAAGAAATGGCATCTCCATGGAGACAAGTGAAGGATCGACCCTGGAAAAGTTGCATAATGGATTTTTTAAATTGTAGCTTTGTATGGTGTTCCACAAGGTTCGCTTTTATTACATTGTGGACAGCTTGTGCTACCACAAGTTCTACTCATTTGGTCCAAAAGCTAGTGAATGAGTAATATTCAAAGCCATTCAGTCAAGTGATGTGCACTATGGTAACAATGTGACAACAATATGAGATGTGTTGTGTAAAGTTTTGCAAATCTTGAATGTATTGAGGAAACATCAATAAGTTGTTTTTTATTATCTAATTATTCACAGACCTCTCTGATGCAGCCTACATTCATGTCTTAGTTAATTTACTTTGACTCATTTATTAGATTACCCTGTACATCAAAAGAGCTGTGTACAGACTCGGGTGAAGACGCTCTAAGGAGGCTTGTTAGTGCTGGTTGACCTGGAGTTATCTTCTGCTCTGGGCTGAGAGGGACTCGTGCCTGGGTTATCAGTTTGGGAAAGGCTGCCATCACTCCAACAGCACTAGAGCCAGCTGCAGCCTATGCAAAGTTCAATCTCTACTTTTAAACGAATAATAAGACCTGTGGGGCTGCACAATATATCATACAAGTATTAAAGCTGTGGTATCTGATCTCCAATAGGTATTTAAATCTAACCAGTTGGCTCTTCCAAATCCTGTGTCACATCATTAATATCCATGTGCATTGATTGATTTAATGCTGGCTTAACAGACAAGTCAATTCTTTGTTGCGCTGTCCACCTATATACACCCATCATTCCTTTGGCCTGCATGTTTGCTTAGACCTGTTGTGTAGTGTTATTGTTTCTGTCCTTGAGGTCTCTGGCCTTGACCTTAACTGTGACCTCTCAGCCGGAGCATGGCTGAGGTCGTGGCTCACGTCCTCTTTTATTTGAGCGCGATCCCAGGATCAAACAGTGCTAAACATAACGTGTTATTTCTGTAGCACAGCTCCTGGAATATCGAGCAGTGGTGGTGTGCGTGTTTTGAGGTGACACCGCTCCCTCCCCCATTTTAACATTTGAGGGAAACCACAGCTTGCCAATGAATGCCAATGCTTTGCAGTGAAGCAAAATAAATACACATTTCCAGTGGTGCAAATTGTTTTGTTTTTTTTTGCTAGTAGTTTGTTGGACTTGTAGGGTGTGGCTTTAAGGATATTTGTCACACTTTAATGAGATTTTATTTTGTTTTTTGAACAAAGACATAGTTATAGTATACTGTCAGGGAAGTTTCTATATGTTTTACCCTAGCAGCACCTTGGGTGGCTAGCTCTCTTGCCTTGCCTCACAGCAAGAAGGTTCGGGGTTCAACTTCCGGGTCTCTCTAGCCTCTGGGCAACCCACCAGACGCATGAACCAAAATGCACCATAGGTAAAATCCTTCGGCTAAGGTAGTCATGACCAACATATGCCTTTTCTTTGAGTGGGGTCGCCTCTCCAAATGACTGACTTGTAGTTTGGTCGACAAGTGCCACAAGAAGGTGGTGGTCCTTCCACCAGAAAAGATTATGTTTCTGACAAACGCAACACTTTAAAATCACATTTTTATCATGTAGTGTGACCATACTCAGCCTTTTCCATCTATTCAACAGCTGTCTATGAATGGGAATGATAAAAAACAATAAATCAGTTAAATATGGCTTCCAGTTTGGGCTTGTCGCTATTGGATTCCACACCAGCAGTTTCCAATCAAAAGACCTTTTTGTTAGACACACAACATCGTAGTAATTGAATCTCATAGTGATGCAGTCTGACATTTAGAATACCTTGTTAGCTTAGCCAGTGGACATGGAAAAAACTATCAATAATGACTCGAGCTTTATTTCACGCTGCTCTTTTTGTCCTGGGGATCAATGCGAGCAGCTCAATAGTCACATACACAACGGCTCTAACCTAGCATGAGTGTGTTTAATTTAGACTGCGCTGCCAGGATCTGTGTTTAAAGGAAGTGGTATCACAGGAAGGAAGATGAGATGATATGACTGACGGCTGGCTTTGTTTTGCAAGTATATTTGTAGTACTTTTTCAGTATTTTTATAAAGTGACCAAATGTTATGACTATGATGTTGGGTGTGTGTATCTACTATTATGAATTCAAATATAAATATATTAGAAGTGTCTACTATTGTTGTCACCTTACTAAAATTTCAAACTTGATTTTTATACCAAGGATATAAGGCTTGATACTTGATATCAAAGTGACCAAAAAATATTTTTTTTAAAAGAAGATATTGTGCTTTTGTCCTCTATATAGTTATAATCTATGACACTGGTGGATCATTGTTGTATTTTGTATTTTTGGACATTTAAAATTTGGACATTTAAAATTGCAATATTGATCTAAAATCGCTTCGCTGACTTTCAGTTTAGAAACTTGAAACGTGATGCCCACTGACGTATTGCCCCTATGCTGTATTGCCCCTTTGTGCCACAATAGCTACGCAACGCTGCAGAATCCTACATGTATCACTGATTAAGAAAATACAATTGGAAAATAAAGTAAAGATCTGTAGGCATGTACCAGTGGTGGTGAAAACGAATTTAAAAATAAATCTTTAAATTCAACTTTGAGTGGGTAAATGAGAAGGGAACACAATTATAATATGGTTAAAATCTCTGAAAAGTTAATATTAATATAATAATATAATTTACAATACAAAACGTTTCTTTAATTTTTAAGACTTGATTTGAATTGATTGAATTAATTACTTAATAACCATTCATAGAGCCTCATTTGTCTGGTCACTTTTTAGAATTTTACATTTTTTAAATTTTACATTACATTTTCTACATAAATTTGTACATTTCTGGAATTGTTCTCAAAATGTATTCAGTTGTATACTGCATTTTGAACAAATGAAAATGACCCAAAACTCATATGTCACTCTGCATATTCACTGTAAAAGCCCAGAGTGTGGACTGTTGTGGTCCCAGCAGGTCACAGCTGTGTCAGTCGTCTGTCAGCGGGTCGGCCATGTTTTCACTGCTACACACACTGTTGGGTTTCCATGCTTTGTGAGGACATTCCATTGACTTGCATTCACTTCCTAGAGATCATTTCTAACCTTAAAGGGCCTTGTGCTATTTAAAAAAAAAAATCTATGACATAATGTTGTATCCTCATCAAAAACATATCTGGGGGAGCATGTTTAACATATAAATCCTGTATATTTATGCTGTGCTCTTCTCTCAAACTGAAAAACACTCCATTTCACCTTGTAATGCCATGAAGTGGTAATACAGGAAGCGCTGCACTGTTTTTAAACTCCATACACCTTCACTAGTCTAATCGTTTTAATAATTTCAGCCATGGAACTGCCAAGCTTTGAAGCTACATCTGTTGTTTTAGCCTCAATGCAACTTCTTCTTGGTGCATTAGAAGATATTGTAGACTTTCTGTAGCAATCTCAACTGACCAAAGGGCAAAACAAAAATATTCAAAAAATTCAAAAAAGAAACTACTTTTCTATTCCAGAGTATTGAAGAGTCAAGAAGATCTATTGAGGCTAAAAATAGCGGTTGGCTTTAAAACTACCACTTGATGACATCACAAGGTGAAACTGATCTGAACTTTGAGCTTTGGAGATATAGACTGCCAAATAATCCTAAATTACTCAAACATGTGTGAATGAAACAAAACACAACTCCAGGTATGTTTTTTATGAGGTGAATTAGTCAATTTTGTGTAATACAGGCCCTTTTACCATAATTACTACTTGCCCAAGTTTAACCTAAACTCTAACCTTAATCTAAATTAACCAGTACCATAACTTAAAATGATGTTAAAGTGATGTTGTTCAAATATTAAGGATTTTGATTGTTGGTCCCCACAAAGCTAAAGTTCACCAAGAAATGATTGTGTGTATGTAGATTTCAGTCCCCACAATGTGAGGAATACCCACACCCATACAACAACACTACACACTACACACTGATACTGCATTATCAGCTGCTGTGTGGCCTGTGCTCCGGCATTCCCAGCTCATTAGCACAGGCTGTCCCATACAGCGTAATCAATTACACTCCACACATGTCCCTAAGGTACCCCTCTCACAAAACAAGACGCCAATGAAATGTCTAAAGTGCACTTTGGAGTTTAGCCTCAAATTACTGACAAAGTGACAATATTGTTGATATTCTAACTTGACATCCACCCACCTACTTCACTCCATAGAGATAAGAAAGTTGAATGCTGTACTATGGGACCTTCTAGGCAAAGCACAACAGAAAAAATTTGGACACGATATTTCCTACCTTTATAAACCAATAAATTATATTATCCCCACTTAAGGTTGTCAGAAGTATTGAAAATCAGATACTAGTTGATACTCATTTGAGCAGGTATCGATACAAAAAAGTCACATTGACAGGACACAAATGAACCTTTCCTGAATAGCTTTAGAATGATCTTGAGCTGTATCAGAACAAGACCACACAGGCTAGTATATGCCCATGGACCACTGTCGAACCTACCTGGACAACTGAAGAATTGCACAGACCACGTGGTAATATAAGAGAAAGTGCTACCATTTAATTGTAAGGAAATTGCATTCTGTTGTCTAAAGAGTGTTTTTTTTATTCTCATTGTGGTAGCGGAATCGGCATTGAGTAGCGAGTCTATTCCTTATATTTCTGACCTTTTATAAAGTAATAAATTATGTTATATCCCCATTTAATCTGAAACAAAGAATTATTTTATTGCAACCTTTTTTTACGATGTTGTACTATGTGTGTGCTTTTTAATATGTATAATTTGAACTAGCTAGTCTAACAGTCCATGCCTCGTCTTTTCCAGCTCCTCTCCCTACAGCCAGGAGAGTGGGAGGCCTCTGCACTTCCAGCCGTCAGCGCTGGAGTTTGGGACGCAGTACGTATACCACTCTTCTACAACACAACCCAATGCACCTTTTACCCATTTTTATTTTTTATTATCCAACCACCAACATAGCATTTTGGCTAATGTAGACAGATTAGCGGCGGTCTCCGAAATGCCATTTGCTATGATGAGTGAACGTCATTATTGTGAACAGCAGCAAGCAGGATATAGCCAAGTACGGCTATGAGCTAAGTTTCCCAGCATCCAGTGCATACCAGAGAGGGCTTGCTCCAACTGTTCTCCTCCTGCTCTCTCTCAAAATAAATCAAATCTAGAACGGTCATAAGCTCCCAAGTTTAGAACGCAAAACAAATAAAATGAAGTGAATTCAACTACAAATTTGCAGCATATTTTAACGTTGTGCCATTTGGGACTGTGGGGCCATTATGAAGTCCCTTATGTTTACTTGTTGAGATTTTACAATGTGTTAATTGAAGAAGTGAGTGGGCCATTAGAGCTGATCGTGAGTAGACAGTCACTGAAAGCAGCGCTGCAACTTCTTTTTTTTTGCTAAGGTTAAAATAGTTTTGAATGCACTGAAAATGTCTGTATCCAATTTTGAACCATAAGCGAAGAATATGTTTCCGATTGAACTGTTAGCCCCGCCCATGTGGTCCCTTCTGTCTGTTGTTGAACTATGACAGGGAAATATTGTATGTCTTGGATAATTACTGGCAGATGTTTCCACATGGTTCTCACCTGATCTCTGGATATAATTTCTAGGTGTTTTTTGCAAATGAAATAAAATAAATAAAATGCTCAACTTTCATTTAGTTATTTTCCTTCAATAATAGTGTGTATCAAGGAAGCTGTAAGACTGTATAAAGGTTGGGTCTAAACATCAACAACTTTACGGTATTAGCGAGCCGTACAAAATCTTCATAGAGATGCATTAGCAAAACCAATATGAAAATATAAACAAAAGAACTGTGGAACATTTAACCTGATATTAAGCTGCTGTGTCACTACTGGTACACATTTATCACAGTGCTGTTAAATACTAGGCTCTGTGTTCATTCAAAAGTATTCTAGCATGTTTTACCTAGTTTTATTATCAACTGTTTGTGTGTGTGTGTGTGTGTGCCACAAAACTGAAATTTTACGTCAGCTATGATGTTGACTGCCCTGTTCAGCTTCCCTCTAAAAATAATTTTCAACTATATCGTTTTAAACCTTAAGGTCAACTCTAAACATAAAGCCCCATGAAATGCAGTCTGAAATGGAAAGTAACTGTCCAAAACAGGAAGCTGAAAGCATCCATCTACGTGGCTCTTGTGTGTGGTGTTTTTTTCTGTTGCGATTACATTTCACATACAAGTTACTAATTGAGTTGCACATTTTAGGCTGTAGTGTAGATAAAGACATTAAAAATGTTGTAATGTTTAACTAACACTTTGTTTGTTCAAGTGGCAGCTGCTTGCATTCATGTTTTGTGAGTGCAATAGGAAAACACTGGGCCAAACACAAAAACCCCATTGACCACACACTAATTACATCAGGGCTGCCCTCAGACAGATTCCATGTTGTACCGTGTGCGTAGTCCAGCACAAGTACTGCATGTACTGTGTACCTATACCAAGAGGACCTACTTACATGTTACTAAATAAGATCATAGGAGTAACATTACTTCAACTTTCTTCCGATATTTAAATTCATGAAACATTTTCTCATGTTCTGCCTATGTTTTGTTCCAACAATCCCATCATAGTACAGTGCTTCAACACCGCTTCAGGATTTATAAACAAAATGTATTGTTGTGGATTGCAAAAATCCCAATAAAAACACATGTATTCTCAGGAACCAAAGCATTCTTTCAACAAAGTATATTCAAAATCCTTACAGAAAATATGCTTTTTATATATTCTTAATATTAAAAGCATTATATTTTGTGTAAGACTTCAGAAGAAGTTGTATTCATTACTGGCTGAACCAGTACCTCGGCTGTGACTGTTGTTCAGTTACCAGGGATATGCACATACTCATTACACAAAACAAGTAGCATGTGTAAAATTAGCTGAGATGTGACCACTTTGGTTTGCCTGTCTGGATGTCTGTACGCTCCATAGGCAAAAGGAAAATGTACTTTCAAAACTATGCTTAGTTAGATGTCTTTTGATTTGATAGTGTGCGCTTTTTGTAGTTAAGTTCGTTAGTGAAGTCTTCTTGATGAAATGTCAATAGTATAGTATAAGATATTGTGGCAGTGTTTATTAAATACAAGCATTAGTTTTGCTCGTCTGCAACTAAACACACTGCCTTCCTACTGCAGCAGACATTTCCTTATTTGGACAGATTGTCTTTGACACAGAGGGCTTTGTTAAATATATATTACTCTGATCTGTTTAAGGGGTGTACCGTGTATTTAGAATGCAAAGCAAAGGTTACTGAATAACTAAGGTTTATTGTACAAGGAAGTATTCCAGTGGTAAGTGCAAACAGACATGTAGAGCTCTTTAGTATGTCATCATAGCTCATAGCACATAGTGTCATACATGACACATACGCACAGAGACTGCCTCCTCTCCTCTCCAGAAGGCAGTGGTCTGTCTGCTGCTCTCTGAATGTAAAGTGAAGAGTTGTGCAGAGGCAGAGCAGCTGTTTATCCTGTCCTTGTGTGGTTGCAGGCCGCTGGGGCTGCCCAGAGCAGAAACCATATATATACACAACCCCAGCCAGGAAGTCCCTGTGACGCTGCTGTCCATGTTTACATCCAGCAGCCATTTTTACATCCCTTCCTTTCACAGAAGAGTGAGTACTACATGCACAACAACAGTTTTCTGTTCAATATGTTCACATCCTAACCTCTATATCTGTTTGCAGGTGATCCCACCCAGAGGGAAGGCTTCTTTTAAACTTATATTCCTCCCATCAGAGGAGGGCAATGTAGAAAACACATTATTTATAAACACATCGGCCCATGGGCTGCTGTCATACCAGGTGAGTCGTGTGCTATAAAAGACATTTAACTTAAGCAGGAAGATTTTAGATTGTGATTTCAAATGTTTCCTTTTCAACTTCCCTTTCCCTGTACTAAGCATGTTGAAAGTCAGTAACTAGACCTCAGAGCATATAAAAATATTTTATGTGCACAGTAGACTCTAAATATCATTAATAATCTCAAGAGAAAGTTATATACCATACAGTGACTTTATTGAAGGAGAGTTGGAAATGAATTGTCATATTTATTAATGCAATTTAGTTTTGTGCGTTGATGTAGAATCATGTTTGATATATAACACACACCTGAATCTGGCCCATGTGAAGTCATGTGAAAGTATTTTGGCCTTCCTAACGGTTTTGAGGTGCCATTAAAAGCAACATGCCACCAGTGATATGCTCCTGTCTAATATTACACAAAGCCATGTGGAAAAGCTGTTCATTTATAGCTTGCATTGGATGAGACTAATGAGAGGCTGGGACTCATAATCCTCCCACAGCACTGCATACAGTCTAACACTAGGATTCTACTCTAACCTACTAGTTAAAATGAAAAGGCTATAATACTAATTAAACTGGCACTTTTACACTACATATAAACCATTATTTTGGTTTTTTTTCCAGGTATTTGGTGTGGGAGTTCAGTGGGGCTCTTTAAAGTCTGTTCACAGAAAGGACAGCCTGCTTCTATTCCCCCACATCCAGAGCATTAAGCTGACCCAAACTCAGGTACTGCCTTCTCCTGAACCTTCTACATCATATATATTCTACAGCCAATTCTACATTCTACATCCAATTTTTCACCACACACACATTTTACTTGGCAGACAAAACGGTTGTGTAATTTGAATGCATAGTCTGAGACATAGATGTCAGTTGTGTGAATGTGTTAATTCTCTGTGCCCCCGCAACAGGAAGTGGAGACACAAATGTCACATAAGCTGTTACCCTTACCTCAAAACGCCCTATTAACTTACTATTCTGCATGAATGTATGGCTGACAAGATTTACAATTTGTCTTACAAACAATATTCTATTCACAATGAACAGAAAATTAAAAAATGAACCGCTAAACTAATAAGAGAGTACAATGTATTTTCAAACATGCTTGTGAAGGTATAAAGGTTTAGCCACTAGCAGATTTCTCATTAAAGGACAGGATATTTTGTTTTTGCAGAGGAAATTATGTTCCAAATATTTTGCATTAAATGATTCCATTTGCAGTTTCTATGCAAATGGAAATACATTTTGCAGCCATATTGGGACCACTGTAATCTTCCTTGTCATTTTTAGTTTACCGGTAATATTAAAACAATCATTCAAATGCTTTATGATGGTTATAGTTGCTTAACTGGCTTTGAGTGCCTTGAAGGGGGAAAAGCGCTATGTCAAAATGTGATCACTTACCATCTTTTTTCTATTTTTGCTTTTGTAGGAAGATGCCTCAAACATCACCATTCTGGGTCTTCTTCTTGAGTGCAGCCTGCCCAAGAGCTTGTTCAACAGTCCAGAGGTATTGCATTTTCTCTGTAGACACTAAAATGTATCTAATCTGATGCTATGTTGAACAGTATAACTGAGGTTAATGGAAAAAACTACCGGAAAAGCAAAAAGAATGAGTTGGCTGAGAAATGTAGTTAGATTTTTTTTTTTTTTTTAACTATGCTGTTATAGTAGTCAAGTCTCCTACTGGAGACAAATGCTAAACTACCGAAAAAGCAAAAAGAATGAGTTGGCTGAGAAATGTAGTTAGATTTTTTTTTTTTTTTTAACTATGCTATTGCCTGGATAACGACGTTTTCACTGGTCCATGGCCGTCGTTTAGAGCAGGGTCTGCAGTTCTTTGTGGTGGTTAGGACATTACAGACTGCACTGGCTCATGGTCTGAGCTCCTGCTGTTGTCTCCAGAGACCACACTAGACCCTCTTTTCCTGCCTGACTTTGCTTTCTCCTGTGACTCCATAATAGGCAAGGTAAATTTATTTGTAAAGCACAATTCATAGACGGAGTCATTCAAAGTGCTTTGCAGAATAAGAGGCATGAAAATCGCAAAAAAACATAAATAATCATAATGTCAGAGAAGCAGAGTTCACTTCACTTCCTGTGTCCTCTGCTGCAGTCTCCCACTGAGCCCCTCCCTCTTTGCGTCTGCGTGCCAATCAAACCCTCTCCTTATTGGCTCATGTTTAGGTAAATCTCATTCAGAACACACTATGCATTCTCCTTTTATAGTAAAATGGAGGCGTGGAGGGGGTGTGACGTGAGGCGAGGTAATGTGCACAGATTTGTGCTGGAGTGTGTACAGAAGGTTTTATAAATCACAATATTTTTGTACGTATTTTTTAGTGAAGTTTGTTTTCTCCCCACATACTCTTTTAGTCAGAGTTCCACGTACTGTTTTATAAATGAGACTCTTGAACTGTCGGTCACCGCTGCTTTGGATGTCACTGGTCTCACACGAGGAAGCCACAGTAGCCTTGGCTTTTCAGGGATTAGGTTTGCTATTACAGGCCCTGAGCGGAGGTGGCAGCAGGCCATGGCATCTGTCTGCAGGTTGTCAAACGCTGATTCACCCACTCGGCCCGGCTCTGACCTTTTAGATGTGGGCCGCAACTGATCTGCTGCTTTCACTGGGGTGTCACAGTGTTACTGAGGGAAGGGCAGCTCTCGTGCTTTACACTCATCTTAAACTCTTAACTGTTACATTCCCTCACTCTTGTATGTCACTTTGGGATTTTACATATTGAATGTTTTGGTTATGGACGGATTACTGTGTTATAATGCTTGCACATACTTGTTGAAAGTTTTAGAGACTCCCTGTGATCCTTTTTCAGTCCTGATATTGAAATAGACAATATCTGCTGATATTTGATACCAGCCAATCCCAGTAAAGACACTTTACTAAAACAAAGAGGAGCAGCAGCATTCTATAAAATCACCAGCCTAAGCCGAAGCAGTGCATCTTTAATGAAGTCCATTTGAAAGTTCAGCTAAATAACTTTCATAACATATTTTTTGTGCTGAACTGCTTCTGCTTAATAAATATGATTTAGGAAATACTTAAAATGTAAGAAATAAATTACGTAATTTTATTTAAAATTCATTTCAAGCCAGTTTGCCAGGGATCCAGAATACACACTTCTTCAATACTTTACGAAGTTGTGAGTCTGATCTCCGGTGAATCTCCCAGTTTTTAAATGGGCGTGATTGACAGGTGGATTAGCCAATCAGGGACGTGCATGGTCAAAGCACTGAACTTAATATGAGGATTTGTTATTATCTGTAAATGAAATGGAAGGCGCGGGGACCAGACTGATATCAATCTGTATAAAAAAATACAGAGAGATCCCATTCTAGATTTGCCATGCAATAAGCCAGTAGAAAATTGTGCCAAAATCTAATTTCTCCTGTGCTTGTCCGTGTTTGTTGCCAGGGCTCCTGTCTGCAGAGCGAGGAGCGGCTGACTCTGCAGATTAACCTGTCGGCTCGTGGGGACCGCCCGGCCGACCTAGACAAGCTCAAACCTTATGTCATAGAGCACATCCTGGTGCTGCTGGTGGCTCACGGGGCAGGACTGCTCACTGCAGGTGGGCTCCTTACATTCCACACACTGTTTATATGTCTGCTAAATGCTGTAAAACTAAAACTATTCAGGAAAGATCCAATTAGTATTTAGTACGCTTAACAACGCTAGTTTGTAGAGTGGTCTTGATTTATATTCCACTATATAAGACCACATGGTAATATTAAAGAAATTACTATCATTTTGTGTTGAAATGATTCTGTCATTATGGTATCATCATTCCTTTTTATCAAAATTAAGTTTGCTATGTTGATTAAGTGACAACCCTAAAAAAAACTGCTTTGTTATTTTCTTTGTCTTCTTTGTGTAGCTGAGCCAAAGCTGGGAGTTTATATGTTAAACTCGGGATACAAAAAGCTTGATGTAAAGGTAAAGATGCAGTGGTAAAGTGGTTGGTCCAAATATAATGTGAAACCTTCTGAGACTTGGTGTTTTTTCCAACCAGAATATGCAGGTGCTCTCCAAAGTAGAAGCCAGCCTGGATGTCCATCAGGCTTTATTGAGGCCTGAAGCAAAAAACTTCACCCAAGTAGCTACAGTGTCCTGCAGAGGTGACATGTGCTTGTATTTCTGTTTAACAAAGAGCAACAGCTTTGTGTGTTTAATGCTAACCACTTTGTCCTAATCTAAATGTAGGTTCAATGCCAGGCCACGGGCGGAAGTGTATCAGTCATATCACTTTAGACATTGTGGGAAACCAGACCCTGGTTCACCTACCGGGGCTACATATCCCACACAGGTAACCATTACAAGTGTCTACACTACATCATCTGAGAGTCTCATGACGCAGTGACACAAAATGAGGACAGGCTCCAGTTTCACGATTTCTGCTACATAATTTATAGAAATCTTCAGAATATAGTTTATCTCTGTAACATGTGCTCCTACTAGATTAAAAATGTCACTGCAGTGAGGAGTGTAGTATTCTTCTGATTGGATAATCTCCTTCAGTACTAAACTACATTCATGCAAAATTTTTGTAATTGTAAATAAATCAATATTACACTTGTTAACAGTATCAACATTAGACGGGAGGTAAACTTAGACACAGGTGTTTCAATGAAATCTTTAAGCAAAATCTTGTGTACACTTAAGCCACAATCTTTACTTGGTTTTGGTTATTTTACTGGGAATAAAATGTGTTATACTAATAAAAAATACTTTGTTGGGTAGTGCCTTTCTATACGCTCGTAGTGGTTTTAAAATTGGTTGCATCATATTTACTTTGCTTTGACACACCTGCTGGTTTATACTGTCCTCACTATCTATTATGTTGTGGTTTTGTTGCAGGAGGAGCACAGAGGAGGTGTTCCAGATGAAGCAGACAGACTCAGAGCAGGTGGAGCTGTGGATCTCTAACCCTCTGTCTGTGCCCCTGACAGTGACCAATGCCTCATTGACACACAGGTTCAACAGTGCACTCAAGGTAACAACCACCTCATAGGGTTGTCAAAAGTATCAAAAATCAGATGCTAATCGATATTAAAACTAGTATCGAAAGTAGATACTCATTTCAGAAGGCATCGATACTAAAAAAGTCACATTCACAGGACAGAAAAGAACCTTTCCTGAATAGCTTTAGAATGATCTTGAACTGTGTTAGAAACACATAAGACCACATAGACTAATATACGCCCATGGACCACTATGGAACACCCCTGGATGACTGAGGGATTACACAGATATAAGACTGCATGGTAATATAAAAGAAAGTACTATGATTTAATGTTGAAAACACATTCACATTCTACTATC
>KN478939.1:29802-63975 GCA_000787095.1 Periophthalmodon schlosseri
AAAGGCTGAAAACGGCTTAAGGTTAGGGGTCAATGTTATGACATCAACAGCTATCACATTTTTTTTTATGTATAGTCTTAACATTGCTCTCTGAATCCTCCTCTCTCTACAGTGCTCCTGAACACAGCGTGGTGGCAGCAGAGAGGGAAAAGGAACCCGAATGGAAAAATGGCAATCACAACAGCGCAGCTCGCAGCAGGAACCGCAACAGCTGCAAATCAGACGCACCAAAGACGGGGCCGTGTGCAGAGAGCGCCCTCAGACTCAACGGTCAGCTTCTCCTTGTTATTACACTTTAAAGTAGACCATCATTAGTTAGTTTCAGGAGTATTTGCTGAAGATGTCTCATTCTTAACAGCAGGGAATGACATGAGAATTTCGTTACATTGCATCTGAAAGGACTGACATTAAGTTCACACAGTTTGACCAGTCTTGTTCTGATCATTTCAGCAAGTTTAGTCTATTTCTAATAATACTATGATAAAGTTTGAAAGGAGGGGGGAGAATAATGGCACAGCGTTCTTCCATTAATGGGAAACATGTATGCAAAGTTCTCTAAAGCCTGCCACACACTACAGTATAATTTCCCTGATTTAGGACCCTATTTGCTTCTCCCCGACTTCGAAGAGGTGTGACCGGACTTTGGATCTTTGTATGCGATTTTTTTTGTCCGCTGCGCTCCTTATGTGTGTGGTGTCCAAGCAACTCTAAGCTGCTCTGTCACATCATAACAGTGAAGCTTCATCGCCACTGTACCAGCCAATAAAACAGAGCATCAGGGGCCGACGGAGTGATGGACACAGAGGCGCAAGATACAAACTTGGCATTATGGGGAAAAATAATTAGGTGACTTTATTACTCACCTCTCGTAATATTGTAAAGTAAAACTTCAGCATTTTCATCCATATTATCCATTAGTATTTGTCCTCCGCAAATACTGTAATGACACCTAGTCTACAGTTTGTAGCGTTCCTCACTTGTATCTGTTTACATAAATCCATGCTGCGTGGATCGGGCTGCTGTAGAGTGACAGTAAACACGACTGTACTTCTTGTGTATCTCCAGCCTTCTGTGCATTAAAAGCATTTATCTGAACTATTGCACCGTATTTCACAAGTAATAATAACACTGTTTTGACTTGCATCTAAACTGAAGTGCAATGCTCTGATCTTTTGAACATTTTAGAGTCTCAAAGAGAGTCATTTTACTGTTGACAGCAAACAGCCGTGTGCCGGCTTTGTTAGCTTGTTTTTTGCTTGCAGTGTGCGGTCTCTTCTCTGCAGTCTTTGTGCTCGGAAATTTTAAAAATCGTTTAAGGCAAAACAAATCCTGTAGTTTGTGGCTGGCTTAAGTTGTTGGAATGAAGAAAATCATGTCATAAACCACTAAGATCAGAGCCCTGACAGTGTTTGCTGTGTTGCAGGCATGTGTCCCGGTCGCTCTCGCCGCAGAGGCCCGTCCGACCTCCGCACAGGGCCCTGTGAGTCCGGCTCAGACTCGGGCAGCTCCTCCGGAAGCGTGCGGGCCAGCAGGGGGAGTTGGGGCAGCTGGAGCAGTGCCAGCAGCATGGAGGGGGAAAAGGAGCAGAGCGGGCGAGCTCACACCTGCCCTACCTCAGCCAAGAAAAGTACTCTCTCTCTCCTGTCTGTTTATTACATCATGTGAACACAACACATAATACAGGGTGATTTTAATTGCATCTTATCTTTAAAGCACAGGGATCTGTTTGGTGATTTCTGAATTGTAAATTAGCTGTCTTTGATTTTACAGTGGCTATGTTTACATGCACACCACAAATCTGATCTTTATCTGATTTCTGGAGTTATCTGATTATTGAAATTGCATGTAAACAGTTGCACCGGATGTGAGTAATTTCTTTTTGACTGTTCACGCTAATGCAGGTTTTGACAAGGACTACTGTGCAAAAAAGGATTAAGTAATGGGGCAAAGGTATGAGGAAATAGAAGAGAAAGTACAATGAACTGTAAAATTAGTCTTTCAATCTTTAACCAGCAGTTGCACTAAAATCCACTACTTAACTGACACATGTCATCAGGTGTTTTATTATTGGGTTATTTGATTATTCTAGTTATCTTTTTAATTTTCTGGCCATATAAATGTACCCATTGTCTAATGGTCATTAATTCTGCATTCCACAGTGTTAAAGTGCCACTACATTTTGTTTTTTGGTTTTCCAGGAGAACCCATGCAATACAGCACTTACCCATCAGACAGAGAGTACCAGAACATCAATACAAAGGCCTTCAGGTACATCAACAGTTGTTCTGAAACTTTGGGAAATGATTATCTTAACGCTAAACACTCCTTCTGAGGTTAATCTTGTTTAGTTGAGTAATTGAATCCTCTCTCCCTTCAGCATGAACACATTGTATGTTAAAGACCTGTGCCAAAGTCCAGAGCCCCCAGTGCCCAGCTTTAACCCCAGTTTTGCTGCGGTGGCTGCAGGAGTGGACAGGAATATGGGTATGTCAACTTTCTTACACAGTATACTCACACTTCAGTTTAGGGCACAAATATGAATCGCTAAGTGGTAATTGTTATGTTTGTTAGTGGTTATTCAGGTATTAGGTAGTGTTAATAAAGCAGCATTTTAAGGAAATTAATCAAATTTTAATTAAAATTGAGATTCAGTATTTTGTAATGGTCAATGATCAGCTTGAGTCTTTTTAATGGCGAGGTCAATGATTGTCAGTGATTAAACGTTTGTATTGTTAAATTCATATTGAAAGCCTTTTTTTTTTAATCTAATGATAAAATCAAAATTACCAACATGTGAAAAAAATCTTTTTTTTTTTTTTATTGCCCATACATAATTACAATAATAGCCAACATAAAATCCAATAACAGCTATATAAAAAATGGAAAAAATATAAATGGCTTAAGTAGTTGTTATATACAGTAATTGGAAGGACAACACATTAAATAATGCACAAAATCTGCTATTTTCAAAGCATAGACACAAAAAAGAAAAACTAAATCATGTTCAAAACATTTCATATTGACAACATAAATCTTGTCACTTTTCCCACTGAGAGCAAGTCTTACTCAAGTAAGAGTATTGTTAAATTTATAAAATATTTCTCAAGTAGGATTAAAAGTACGCTGCCAGAAAAGTACAATTTCTTCAAAAAAATCTGTTATTAAGTGTTATTCAGAATATTTAATTGTAACTCTGTAGAGGTAGTTTTTTCACTGTCTTTTCTTTGTGTGTGTGGTCAGAAGTGTGCGGTCAGTATGTGCCTGAGGAGACATGGTCCGCTCCCTCCATCCCTCTGACCAATGAGTTCAGATACAACACCACAGAGGCCCTGCCCTACCTCCCCCAGGCCGCTGTCCCCAGCACGTACAACGGGTATGTCTTTCACTTACTGTCTCTGTCAGCTGAATGGGTTATAGTCCTGGGACTAAATGTCGTATCGCCATATCTCAACAGGTTTACATGGAATAGTGCCAACAACCACTGCAGCCCATACACGTACTGCGAGGATAACGACTACATAGGTAGGTGTATGGTCAGCAGTGCAGTCGAAAGGGTGTAGGCGCTTTCAAGGCAGAATTGGTTGTATAGAATTTGGGAACAAACACCAAAAACTGTAAAGAACAACCTGATAAGCAGCTGGGTAACTACTTGTAAATACATCTATCACTCTATAATGACAGAAAATGAATGATCTTAAAATCTCCATTGGTTGAAAGCGAACCTATCATGCAAAATTGACTTTTTATTCTCATTTACATACTGTATATTGTATTAAGCGTGATTCATACATTGAGTAATTTTTATACTCCTGTATTCAAGACTTCATTGCTCCGATCCACCCCCATTTTCACTGCCACCGGTATCTGCCCACCGCTCTGTACTTACTTTGTTTTCCTATTGTATTTTCTTAATCAGTGATAGACGTAGGATTCTGCAGCGCCGCCTAGTCATTTGTTATAAATGAAAAAAATCTGCCACTCGCTAGTGTGATGTGCAGCTATCCATCAGAGGTGCTGGCAGCTATTCAGCTCTTTGTTGTGATGATGTTTAAGGCGACGTCAGCTCCCATTGCTCACCGCAGTTTTCTAACGCGCAAGTCAGCGGTCCCGCTTCTTTTATTAGGTCGTTTTAGATTAATGCGATTTTAACATGTGCAAATTGTAACATAATGATCCATGGGTGTCAGATTTTAACTATATATCAGACAAAAGCACAATATGTCTTCTTTAATATTAGGCTTAGTGAAAAGTCTATGATGTGTGATGACAATCCTGAGCTCTCTAAGAACTGTATGAACAGATTAAGCATATTCACAATAGACTTCAAAGTTTGTCAGTGCTGTGAAGCGCCCTCTAGAGTTAAGATTGTGTATCTTAATACAAACCCTTCGAGTTAACATGAGACGCTTGAGCAGAACCTGTGTGTGTTGTAGGTAATGGGACGTTCCCCAGTGCCTACCCGGGTCAGGAGTGTCACAGTGGCCAGTCTCCGAGCAGCTGGACAGAGGAGCAGCCCCAGGGCTCTCCTCCAGCCTGGGACACTGCAGCAGCCTGCGTGGGCACCAAGGTGAGGACAACGCTTTACTCCTGTCTAATATGAGACCAGATTCAGGCTCATTGTACAGTTTGATCTTTTTTTGTTTAACACCCTGGTCTATCAACAAATACATACATGCATGCACATACACTAAGACCACCAAATCTATTCAGGAAAGGTCCACTGACAAAATGAGGGCCAGTTTCTCAGGTAAAACAACACTAATGTAAAGAGAGCATTGTTGTATTGATCTACCTATGGTGTCTCCACAGCCGTTCTTCTCTGGGACCCGCAGCCTGTCACCCATGTCCAGTCTGTTTGGCTCCATCTGGACTCCTCAGAGCGAGCCGTACCAGAACCACTTCCACCCCGAGCGCTCAGCACCCATCTCCCCCGTGTCCCCGGTCACCCCGCCCCGCTCGCCATTCACGAGGGAGCCCCAGGGCCCCTGTGGCCCCACCCAGTACCCCGGCTTCAACCCCTTTGGCCCCCACATGAACCTGGACATCTGGAACTCCTCGTCCAACCGCAGCTCCAACTCCCAACTGTCCAACGACTCGGGCTACTGCGGCGACGTCTAGGCCACACCCACATGTATGCGACATGTTAAACAAAGGAAATCAAGTGAATGTTCTTTTATCGTTATTGGGGAAAATGTGAATATTCCTTCTTTTATGTTCCCATTTTCAAATGTTCAATGTTGTGAAAGGTTAAGCATTTGTTGTATATTTTTCTAGATGTTTTGCAGTTTTGATCATAGAAAAATAAAAAAAAGGTTTTGTACTTCAATTGTCTGTTTATTTTCTCTCCAAAGCCCAAATCTGGCCAGTGTGTGTCCAAATCATAGTTTGTCAAAAACTAAATAAAAAATAATTTCAGGTTTCACATCTGCCATCTACATCTGGTAACAAAAAATCTAATAAATGTGCGAACTTCATTCTTCTCCCGATTATCATTCAGCAGAGGTGACGTTGCTTTTATAGTGCATCCCCTACTTTCGATTGACTAAGTGCAGAGTCCTTTATGCCAGTCCACTACACATGCATTCTTATAAGCTCCACAGAGCTGACCTTTAACTTGGCCTTGTGACATTGTACGTGCTTGTCTCTATGAACATAGATAAGTTAATTATGTCATACTGGAACTTGGTATAACCTCTAAATAAAGACAAGGTCACATTTTCAGGCATTTACTCCTGGTCCAGTCCAGGTTTAGACCTGTTTTTTCCTTGCACAGAGGGAGGGTCTAAATGACTCCCTGGGACAGTTTTCCATTTTAATAAATACATAAATGACAATGAAGGGGGTTTTAATCATAATTTTTATGAAACCATATTTTTTATTCACAACAAATAAACAACATATTGTGATGAGGCCATTTACAGTTTCATAAAAGCAAATTACTTACACTAACAAATAACTTACATATGTCAAATAACCTCCATGTAAAAAATTGGAGCAAAGCACATTTTCCGAATTATGCTGCACCTTCAGTATAGTACAGTTGGTATCTGTGTATAATGCCAGAGTTAAGAGCAACAGTCCTTTTTCTCTTTTTAAATTAAATACAAACAATATCATCATTTGATAGCCATAGTATTCTTTTCTTTCCTACTAAAATTCATTGTATTGTGTAGAAATTATTTAAAGAAGACCTATTGTGCTTGTGTCTGCTATATAGTTATAATCTATGACACCTGTGGATCATTATGTTATATTTTGCACATTTTAAATCTAATCTAAAATGACTTAATAAAAGAAACAAGTCTGCTGACTTCTGCATTAGAAAACTGCGGTGCCCAAAGGGAGCTGACGTCGCCATGAAGTCCTCAGCACCTCCGAAGGGTAACTGTACATCACGCTAGCAAGTAGCATTTCTTTTTTTCATTTGTACCAAAATGACCATGCGATGCTAGAAATCCTATGAGTATCACCGATTAAGAAAATAAAATTGGAGAACAAAGTAAGTACAGAGCGTTGGACATATGCCGGTGGCGGTGAAAATGGGGGCTGATCGGTAATATGGCATCTTGAAAATAAGGGATTCGAGATTGCTCAAACATGCACAAATCACTCCAAATACAACTTCGAGAGGGTACGTGAGAAGGGAAAACAACTACAATATGGTTAAAAGCTCCGAGAAGTCGATTCTGCATAATAGGTCTAAAGACACAAATCACAGTTCGTCTTTGGCGGTTTCATTGACTGGTGAGTCTGCGTCCTGAAAGTAAAACAAAAAATCTTCAGAAAATCTTATCAAGAAACAATTTGTGTGGGTATATTGATTTTAAAAACAAATATTACGCTTTACTTGTATATGTACTATACTTGTTATTGGCCTGTAAGTTGTTTTGGAATTTCATGATTTAGAAGTTAAAATAATCCCTAATTAAAAAAAACAAACAGACATCATTTCACAGCCTCAGGGCTCAGTGCTCACCCAGACTGGGATATACTATCTGGTTCAGCTTGCCATCTACTGGCAGCAGAGGGAATAACCACAACAAAAACAATTAATCTAAGTAATGAGGAACATGTTAGTGGAAGCATGCAGCAGTAATGAACACGGTTTGACTGCATGCTTGCAAATGCTTAAAACAAGTCTGTTATATGGACTTAAAAACTGTGTAGAGCTTTTATCTATGACATCACAATCCTGGGAAAATTCAAATGTGTTTGGTGAGGCTCAGAGGCTAAGGACTTTCTACAGAGAATTACTGAAACCAGCATGACTAAAGCAAAATACAACTCCAGGTATGTTTTAATGAAGGAACAATATTCTAACATGGTTAAAGCTGAAAAAAAATCAATTTTGCATAATATCTGTTCTATAAGTCATACAGACCTTGGTCTCCTCTGCTGCTTTCTCATCACTATCTTCTTCATCATCATCATCATCATCCTCCTCATCTGATTCCTCTGGCTCCTCAGGCAAGACTCCTCCATTGTCCAGGAACTCAGACATCTTCTCCAGAGTCTTATCTCCACGGTATTGTACCTCCTGAAGAACATCAAATCATATTATATCACTCATGAACTTGTAATGTTCATAATAAAGCTCTATCAGTAACTGTTTTGCTAACAGGTTACTGCACTAAATTCTTGGGGTTTAAGCGTCCACAACACGTATGCTGAGAGGAAGCACTTTCATGGCCCAAGCTCTGACTATTGGCTGAATGCCTCCTCTCGCTCTCCACACCCATTTCAAGCTTGAATTTGTCTTGTCTAATGCACCATAGGGGCCAAAAATGACGTGTAATATTCTGTCTCATGAATGTGGAGTGTAGCTTGTATGTTGGTATATTTATTGTGAGTTAGTCAGTTTAGTCAAGATTTATTTGAATCATTCTTTTTATTTTTTGTCTAGTTTTAGATTCCTAATACTTTTAGTCAACCAAAAAATATAATTTTAATTTGAACTCATTCAGTAAATGCCTCATTCATCTAATAACTAGTTAAATGTGTTACTTACTATGTGTTGCTAGTCTAGTGTATTTTATTATTATGGTTGTCAAAAGTATCGAAAATCAAATACTAATCGATACTAAAACTAGTATTGAAACTAGATACTCATTTGAGCAGATATTAATACTAAAAAAGTAACATTCACAGGAACCTTTGCTGAGTAGCTTTAGAATGATCTTGAGCTGTATCAGAAGTATAAGACACACAGACTAGTATACGCCCATGGACCACTATGGAACCTACCTGGACAATGATTACACAGATATAAGACAACATGGTAATAAGAAAGTACTATGATTGATCTGTTGTCTAAATAAAGTGTTTTTATTGTCATAGTGGTATCAGAATCTGTACTGAGTATCGAGTCTATTCCTTAGTATCGAAAACGAGTTTGAAATGTTGGCATCGTGACAACACAAATGGTTATTATAGTGTCTGTAGCCCACCTCTTTGCCTTCCGCTGGGTAGTACGTGAGAGTGGGGAAGCCTCCAATGTCTACACCCTCCGCCTCATTGGCTGTGGCGTCCATCTTGGCTATGATGATGTCTGTGTGATTGGCGTATTTCTCTCCCAGCTTTTCCCAGATGGGGGCCAGCTCTTTGCAGAAATGACACCATGGGGCATCTAGGAAAAAACAAAACACAATTATATATTATTTATGAATGGTTAGGGTTGGATAATGAATCAAAATCAAATCAGAATTGCAATTTGAAACCAATTTAGATTTATTTTAGTTAATTTTTCAATGTTGTCTCAAATATGAATGCCCTGGAAGTGCTTCAAATGTGCACTTTGAAATTAATTTTGATATAAAATCTGTAAATCTAAAAGGAATGTGTGACCAATAAAACACAGTTTGATTTTATTAAATTGTTCAGTTTTGGCTCTGTTCCCTAGCCTTCAAAATGTTTCATGATTTAAAAATTAAGAAAAAGAAAGTAAAGTCAAGAAAAAGTGAGAAAATAGAATTTCTATCTGATAGCTTTTTATACTTTTATAAACTTTCTTGTTGTTTACAATATACACATTCATTCATTTTTTTTTACTAAAAATAATGAAACATAACAATTACCCACGTTTTGGGATGACTACTTTTTACTTCTACTAGAGTGATACTCAAATACTTGAATACAATTTTGACTATGCACACACCCCTCCCTAAAGGTTATAAACCGCTGTAGATCATAATAAATGGTGAAGTAAGTGGATATGACTTACAGAACTCGACAAACACGTTTTTGGTGGGGTCCAGGGCTACAGACTTGAAGTTCTTTCCCACTAGCACTTTGACATGGCCTTTGTCCCAGTCCTCGGGGATCTCCTCCGACATGTAGAACGGCTGTGCACACCACAGAGGCAGAGTGCATGTTTTACTCAATGTCATAATGAAAAGGCAGGGTCTAACATAACATTAAAACATTCTACCCATGGGCTTCAGTGAGGTAAGATTTGCACCATTGCAGTGCTGATTATCAATTCAAAACAGAGAGCCACATATAAACAGAAAGTTGAAACCCAAGAATAAGCCTGTAGTGTTTAACATACATGCTCTGAGGATCCACCACCTGCTTGTCTCCATGGAGACATTGTTGCTCAGTGTTCCACAATATAAACATATTTATGTCCATGGAGACAAGCAAGTGGCGCCACCAGGCCAAGTTACAAGTCAGATCTGTGGAGAGGAGCGAGTGGAGAGTTTAATGCCATACTGTGCAACATTACAGATAAAGCAATATCATCTCTATGGAGACCACCAGGTGGCGCATTCCCCACTAGAAAAGTTACATAGTGCCTTTTAAAATGTGAACTGTGACAGCATTTTTTCCGTAACTGATTCCTCCTTCACATTCTACAGTAGCAGAGATGTTACCTGTGTGGTCCCGTCCAGCACGCCCTGGCACAGCTGTCTGACTGCCTCTGCGCTGAAGGGGCTGGGGGAAAGGTTGTACTTCTTCCTGCCGATCATGTCAAACATCCGGACAGTGGGGATGTCACTGATCGTCACACCGAAGTACTGCAAGATTTTAGCCTGTGATTCGTCATTCACGTCCAACACAACATAGAGAATCTGAAAGAGAGAAGGCATCAGACGGGTTAGGGGAGGCTAAGGAGGAGGGCTTCATAGCTACAAGTCAGAGTACCTTTTTACCCATCTTGCAAGGACTCCAGTAGTCTATATCAGCTTTTGATATTTGAAAGATATTATGCTTAAAGGGCCCATATTACTCTGTTTTCTGATCTGTTATAATATGGCTTCCTCATCAAAAACATACACAGAGTTATGTTACGCTTCATTCACATGTTTAACACACAAACCCTGCATATTTAGGTTCAGAAAACACTACTGTTCAATCTTGTGATGTCATGTGGTAATACAGGAAGTGCTCATACACCTTCACTAGAATCATTTGGATCATTTCAGCCCTGGAATTATCAATCTCGACTGAGCTAAAAGTAAAAGGTCGCTGTTAACTTGAAAACTATTACTTGACGTCACAAGGTGGAACAAAGCATTTTGAGCTTGGGAGATGTAGACAGACTAATGATGCAGCGTGTGTGAATGAAACAAAACACAACTCCGGGTATGTTTTTGATAAGGTAACAATATTATAACATGGCTAAGCACTCACAAGAATTTTGTGTAATATAGGACCTTTAAAGTAGCTAAAATTATATCTGAAATTTCTTAGTTTAGTATGTTCAGTTGTGTTGTGTTATCCATACTTGGCCTGGAATATTCCACTGTATGGCATTAAATAAGGCTACAAGGGATTTCCAAGCAATAAATACATACTGTTGAATATTACAGGCAAAGCAATAACATTTCCATGGAGACAAGCAGGTGCAGGTTTCTCACCAGAAAAGTTACACAGTGCTCCTATTGGTATTTGCAGTACTAGTATTCATAGTGGTAGTAGTACAAGTAGTCGTAGTTGTAATAGAAGTAGAAGTTGTAGTTGGAGTTACCTTGCCCTTGAAGTCCTTGGCCACACTGCGGGTCTCTTCCACCAGAGCCATGTGAGCGTCTATGGTAGAGTTTACAAACATCAAGGTGTGGAGTTTGACGCTAGAACCAAAGATGGCCTGGGATTTCTGACCACAAATAAAGCAAAGATTTTTAATATATAATAACTTTGAATATAATAACTTTTCATCCAAAACATGTGTACAGGGCCCTTCACAACACCAATACTGTGCAGCTTTGATTGATGGAGGTTTTTGCCCCTCAGTGTCACCTATATCGGTTTTGATTTGCATTTCATTCCATCAAGTTATTTGTTCATATTTTACCATATTGAGATCAAAATTTTAAATCACGGAGGACAATTAATCGCCGTCTTCCTCATATTTATCAAGAGGACCAGTAGTATTGTAGTTCACTGTATGGCTTAAATGATTGTGTGTTTATTCACCTCTGGAGTGAAGTGGATGATGAGCTCCAGGCTGTTGTCTTGGATGAAGCTGGTCAGGTTGTCTTTGTCCAGTTTGCCCTCCTCTGTCAAAGGAAAGTCTGCTCTGCCCTCGTCAAACTGGAAGACACAAATGTTCCACTCAAATACTACATACTAACAAATTACTACAACTGTAAACCACTGATGATTTTACAACTAGCACACTCTACTGTTAAGCATACTAATACTCAGAGTAATAATACTCATAATACTACTAATCACAACTACTACAGTTTAAACTAAATATCAATATGATGACCCTGAAGGTTTTATTAACAACCATCTGTTTTTCACAACCAAACCTAAAAAAAGAGTTAAAAACAATATAGGCATATAATTTGATTGCTTTAGTTTGCTTAAAGACACATCCTCTATCCTATTGTGTCTTATTATAGATTGTGGAAACAAACTGGACAGAGATGACTGAAATTGTGAAGAGGTCTGTGAGCACTTGATCGCATCTTATAGTAAAACATTGCCATGAAAAAATAGAACATCGTGAAATTTGCCATGGTTTAATGAATCCATTTTGCTTCTGATGAAGAAAAGACATTTTGCTCTAAAAAAGTATTTGAAATCAGGTCTCTTAATGTGTCACCTTATGTATACAAATATGAGAAATAAGGTTACCCCACAACTGAGAGCTGTTAAAGCTATTTTATTTCTGGAAATAATAAAAGTAATAAAACTTTCTGGTAAGACTAAATCAGCAAATGATAATGTGGTTGCTGCAGAGCATTTGAATGATTACTTTTTTAAATTCTGTCTTAAAATGTTTTTTTAAGAGCATACTTGCCAAACTTTAAAACAAAAAATGAATTTACTCGTAAATAACGTTCTCATCTTTATCAAATTCTAAAGCAAAGGATATCCATGGACTTGACACTATATTAAAAAAAAAAAAAAAACAACCAAAAAAACAACCATTTTCTAGCATTTCTGATTACCCAAATTATAAATACTTCATTTAAGGAATGTACCGGTACTTTTCCCACTGCATTAAAATCTGCTATTGTAATTCCAATGTATAAATCAAGAGATAAAAAAGTTGTAAAAATGATACACTGAGAAGCGTACTCTCAGTTTTCTCAAAAGCTGTAGAGAAAGTTGTTTCTGAGCAGGAGCAATGCAGTTCAGCTTCAGAAATAATCATTCTGCTGAGACAGCGTGCTGTTATTGGTGGTTGGTGTTGTATTTTTAGACCTGTGCAAGGCCTAAAAATACAGCACCAACCAAACTGATACAATATAAACTCTCCATGAACACCCTTAGTTGGATAAGATCTTACCTAGGTGGGCGCTCTCAGTGTGTCCGTGTAAATGATGCAATGTCAAAACAGGGAGCGTGCACCATGGGAGTACCACAGGGTAAAGCCCTGTGGCCACTTTCAGTTTACATATTAATGATCTCCAACCGTGTGCAATGATATAGGTGCACAGAAGTATGGTGATGACACTGTCATCTATACGGATGGGAAGGAGCCTTAACAAGTGGCAACCAAATTGTATGTGGCAAAGGACAAAATTATCCATAAAATGCTAAGCTTTGGAAGCATTATTCAATTTGCAAATTTGGTTGTTCAAGATTATTAACAATATGACACCTCCACCACTCAAAAGGTTTGCCACATTAACGTCTGAACAGATGACGAGAACAACGATGACTGGTGTAGCATATCTAAAAGAAAAACAGCTCTAGGCCAATCAGCATTCTCTTTCAAAACTATAACAGAATGGAAAAAAGAACCAACACACTGAAAATTATTCAAAGTTTAGTGCAGAGTTAAGAAAATATTTTTTAACCACACAGAAGTCCAGACATTAAGCGCCAACAAATGTTGAAAAAAACAACATAACTAACAACTAAAAGATATCCGGTTAAGGGCACAGAGGAAGTAGGGTGGGAAGGGGACAGAGCTATTTATTAATGTCATTGTAATTTTTATCACTATTTGTATATCGATTGCATTGTTTTATGCTATTTGTGTATTCTGTGTTTTGTATGTCTCAGGGACTGCAGCAGGTGGAAATTAGCTCCAAGAGCTATAACCTGGTACAAAGCATCGTTTCTTTGATTAATGCTCCTATATATGATCCCTGTAAAATAAACTAAATAAACTAAAATATGGCATAAACAATATCATAGCCAGAGGAGGCCATCCTTCACAAAAAATAAGAATCAGGTTTGTGGAGATGTAAGTCTGCTCACAATAAGCATGGATGTTTTAAACATTTTTCAGTGCAATAAAAACATCCAATATAAACATGATTTTATTTTAGTGTCTAATGTTTCTTCTCTGTTGGTTCTTAAATGCTACATAATAATTGCAGTATTTTAATTATATTACGCTCATTGTAATAATTTATTATTACCCATGACCTTCCCTGATTACAGTAATACTGCTATGATTACTTTTGCTGCTAACACTACTGTGGTTCCCTCTCGACTACTTGTGTTTACCTTCTTAAAGAGCACCACAGAGTCTGCAGTGACTTCATACTTGTTGAACACCTCTGGGCTGGATGTCTTGGCAAACTCCACATCTGTGCTAAAGTAGAGCTCATCCAGGACTTTGGCTGGTTCACTCTCCATGTCCTGACAGAAACACACACATTCAATTTGAGTTTTTTAGATAAACACAAACTTCATAGAACTTTATTGAAATATATATGGTTATACTACTTTAACAAAAAGTTAGTAAAAATATTGTTTGGATTTAATCAGCTAAAGCAGTGTGACGAGTGGTGTAAAACAGCGTGTATATTGCGGATTGTTTATTTAGATATCAAGCACAAAATTATTATGACAACTTAGAATTATATGAAATTGTGTTATTGTTTCTTATGGCTTAGACTGAAGATTTTTTTTTTTTTTTACTGAAGCAAATTATTGATTTTAATTTGTGATGCACGGAAAACTACATAGTTTGTAATCTGCTTGAAAGAGCCTTTGGTGTAAAGGCTCTTAAATGCACTATAGATAAACAGATATAAACTGGATTGTATTAATACCAAATGAATACTAGAAGAAAAGTAAGAAATAAAAATAAGTAAGTAAGAATCTCTGTATTTGAAATAGTGTCGTCACGATATTTCATACTCAATACCAATTCCCATACCACAATGGTAATTAAAAACACTCTTACTTTAGACAAGGGAATGTGATTTTCAACATTAAATTGTAGTACTTTCTTTTATATTACCATACCATATTATATCTGTGTAATCCCTCAGTCATCCTGGTGTGTTCCATAGTGGTCCATGGACATATATTAGTCTATATGATCTTATACTTATTCTGACAAAGCTCAAGATCATTCTAAAGCTTTTCAGGAAAGGTTTGTTTCTGTCCTGTGACGTTTTTAGAATGAATATCTGCTCAAATTGGTATCTAGTTTCCATATGAGCTTTAGTATGGATTGGTGTCTGATTTTAGATACTTCTGACAACCCTAATTTGAAGTACTTTGATGAGGTGTACAGTACGTACAGTTTTGCATTAAGATAAATTAAAGATGTAATCTGAGCCCCACCTTAAAGAATCCCACTACAGAGATGTTATGGGCTTCGATGAATTGTGCTGCAGAGGAGGGGGAGTCCAGGGTGGGAGCTCCAGGAGAGGTCTGACGCCTCATCCATGTGACCATTGCCTCAGCAGACCGCCCTCCTACAACAGACACACAACACTTATACAGTCATATAGTCATGATACACATTAAAGACGCATAACTTCATTATTTCTTATTTATAATATAATTTATTCCCTTCCCATTTCATCTCCAAACAAACATTAGAACTATGTTATTAAACAATATAATTTTTAATATACACCGAACCAAAAAAAATTGCCCAACTAATTACACTTGTTTATACTTTAGAGCTGTGGTGTTATTATAAAGTGCTGCTCATAGGTTTAATCCCATATATACTGTTGAACATTCCAGTATATACCTGTGTAGTCTTTAGGCGTTGTGCGGTCTCCATTGATGAACAGCTTGATGGTGGGGTACCCTCCGACTTCAAACTCCTCGGCCAGCTCTTTCTCCTCGATGGCGTTTATTTTGGCCAAACGCATGTCCTTCTCCTCCTGCTTCAGTCTCCCAGCCACCTCCTCATACACGGGGGCCAGGCGCTGGCAGTGTCCACACCATGGAGCATCTGAAAAAGAAAAGAATTCATACTAAATAAAATAGGTATTCAGAAATTCTTGGTCGACTAAAGACATGTCCTCCTGATCGATTAGTCGACTAAAAAGGGGGTTGTGGCAAAAGCTCTGACCCAAACTGACTACAATATTACATATTACATATATTTTCATATTACACCATTTTCTGATCTATGTTATAATGTTGTTTCCTTGTCAAAACCTACATTTTGTTTTGTTTCATTCACATGTTTAACACACAAACCCTGCATATTTAGGCTGAGTTCTTCTCTCAAACATAAAACACTCTGTTCCACCTTGTGATGTCATGTGGTAATACAGAAACTGCTCCACTGTGTTTTTAAACTCCATACCTTCACTAGAATCATTTAGATAATTTCTTGCAGTTTTGGAGATGTAGATGGACTAATAATAAAGAACTCAAAACTCAAACTTGAGGATACTCAAACATATGCGGATGAAACAAAACACAATTCCAGGTATGTTTTTTATGAGGTAACAACGTTCTACCATATCTTAAAGCTCACAGGAATCATTTTTGCATGATATAGAACCTTTAATCTGCCTTTTAAATATACCGGTAAACACCAAAAAATAAAAAATCTCACAAACTTTCTGCTGCTGTCCCCTATAAATCATTATAATCTACATAAAATGGTTATCTGACACCAGTTTTGATCGACTAAGACTCCATCGACCGACTGAACGACTAAAGGCCTTCTGCCCTAATAGATATATCATTCAAGAGAGAGGAAGTTTGGATAGAGTTGGCGGAGGAGGTGTATAAATGTAAATGTGCTCCTTGTATCTCCGTGACGGTTGCTCCGGTGACCTGTGGGGATAAGGTCAGCTGTGGGAGAGGAAAGTGGGAGGAACACCTGGACCAAGTTTTATCTCACACCATGAGTTTAATGCTCCTTAGAATCAGCACGTTCAGTATTTTTACAAGTACAATTTTGTTTTTAAATTGTATATTTGTTGTAATTGAATATGAGATCATTTAGAGATCAGTAATTATTTGCCTGCTTGCATTACATATGGACATTTTTTTGTACCAGTAGTTGTTTTTTTTTTTTTGTTTGTTTGTTTTTTTTGAAGAATAAAGGAGAAAAAATTCTAATTAGTACAACTGGTGGTTTGTGAACCTGTTGAACCTGATCATTCCTATTAGTGATTACACCCAAGAAATAAAACAGTATTTTAACAACATTCATTTCATCTGCCCCCATCTGTATTAAATTATTTCAAGTTTTAATTGTTGAAATGAGAAGTTAATTGTAACACATGTTCTCAAACTTACAGTAATGAAAAAAACAAAAAACAAAACTGGAACATGTGGAATTTTATACTCACAGAATTCAACCAGCAGATACTTGTTTTCACTCAGCGCTCTCTCAAAGTTGTTAATATGCAGCACCATGACATCATTCTCCTCTTCTATCTCCGTGGTTTTATTTTTCTTCGGTTTTTCCTCCTCTACCTCATCCTCTTCTAGCTCTTCGCTTGTCTCCTCAGTTGTCTCCTTGGGTGCCTCCTCTTCAGCCCGGGTGCAGGAGGCCCAGAGGAGCAGACCCAGCAGAGCGGCGGTCAGCAGCGTAGATGTCCTCATGTCTCACCTACTTACACCTGCAAATACACGTGGACCAAAGTCACTAAACAGCTTTAAGTATCCCACATCCAGAGTGTGTGTCGAAATCTCACTGGCCCTCCCCCTTCAGCCAATCACACGTCGGGCCTGGAGAGGAGAACTGAAGATATCAACCAATCAGACTCTGCCTTCTTGAATCATCACACGTAGGTCTTATATTCTATTTACATTAATTTGCATATTTTTTCCCAATTAATCCAGTTACAAAGCAGTATACATGCCATTTACAAAAAAGATATTAAGCAGACTTGCAAGTTCACATTTGAACTGAGCGTTTATGGTGTGTTATCATGAGTTGATTTACCTACAGCAGTGAGAGTGGTGGTATGGCTGTTGGTCTATCTATGTCACATCTCTATTGACTTACAGCAAACAGTTTTTCTGTATAAGCAACGCCCTCCTGCAAATACAAATACACAGTTATAAGATATGCCAACCGTACACATAAAGGGTTCTTAATACCTGAGCTGACAGTTAACCAATTGGTAATATAATACTGATAGTGAAGATACAAGGGTATATTTATATAACAAACATGCAATTTTTTTTTTTATTAATTTGGCTGATTCTGCATCATGTAGGGATCTAAGCTGCTGTAGTTAAATTAAAGGGTCTGTACCCAATCAAGATAAATTAATGATGCAATGTTTGTGAACGAGTTGGCTCTTTGAATGGTTCATTTACATGAACGTTTGGAACCAGATCTCATTTTTTAAAAGAACCAAATCTTTTAACTTTTTATTTTTATGTATTTTTATACTGATTAACACTGAACCAACACAAGAATCAACACAGAAGCAGAGCAGGCGACACGAGTAAGAGCTTGTGCACAAAAACATATCTGACATAATAATACGTTTTTTACTATTATTATTGTAGTGCAATGTTTTATTTAGATTATTTCAAAGGGTAAACACACTCCCACTCTCAACCACTGAACCATTTCTAAGTCTATCTGTGATTAGTTTGTTTTTCAAATGAGTTCTCACATTGGCTTCTGTCATGTAAATAGTAAAAGAGCCGGTCTTTTGAACAGCTTTTTGAAATCGACGGATTAAAAACATTCAGATCTAATAAAAGAGCTGAAAGTCCCATTACAAAGATAAAAGCTCTTTATATCATGCCTTGTGTGGTAAAAGCGGCTAAATATGAAAAAAAAAGTTAAATGTATTATAATTTTACATAGCTTTTTTTGGGTAATAACTAATACAGGGCTACTGACATGGTCACCTTTTTCCAGACACTTGATTCTCTGTCATGGTGCATTTTCAAGAGTGGCAAATACCAAATAGTTGGCAGAGACTGAGAACTATAAGAAAACAACTGTTTCTGTGTCATACAAAACATGTGCCTGACTCATAGTTTGAAATCAGGTACAGGCCCTTTTAATTCAAAGTGCTCTTGTCCTTCACCACATTTCACACCTGCATATGCCCTGCCCAGTAGAGGCCATAACCCTAAACAAAGTCAAGTTAATAGAAGCTCATCATGTATAGTAGTAGCTCCAGACATGAGCCCTGGGGTACACCTTCATTTTCTGTAGTATTTTATTCATTTATGTGTCTTTAATTTTAGGATTTACAGATACAGACCAAGTGCTTATAATGAGTGAAAAGTTAACTGAAAAGCTTCCATTATCATCATTGTAACAGAGCCAGATCTAGGCAACATGGTGTCTTAGGCAAAAAGTGGCTTTCCCCCCTGTTCGTCTCCCCGATGTGCATCCATCACCCCTACATTTGTTTTAAAATTTAGTATTAATCATTCTTTTTTTACTTTAGAAATGTACCTAACACTATAAGGTTTTAAAGTGTCCTGGAAAACTAAAACCCCAAATCTTGTGTTGAATTTTAAAGGGACTGTAGTAGATTTGATCAAACTTAGTGTTAGTTGAATAATCATTTTATTTAGATTATAAGGATTTATATGGGACAGCAGTAGAAAGGAAGTTAGTGAGATTTGGTATTTTTGGTATTTGTAAAAGGCAGATTAAACTCATGATTTACAAGTTTAATCTGTCTTTATATAAATACATTATTTCCTCGTACTTTTTTATGCAAAAATAGTTGTTATTGCATGAACGCCCGTGCAGGTGTAGTCTTCTGAGAGCAGTTTGGATGAGATACAAAGAGATATATATTGCAGTGAATTATTACAACAAAAAGAGAGTAAGATCAAACAACCAATCAAAAAACAGCAGTTAGTAGTAATACACTGGGGGCAGCTTCTAGTTTAGCAGTCATTTGTGTGTTTACGTAGCTGATAAGATGATATGCTAATGATAAACAGTCACACTGTTTACACTACCAGATCATATAAGACACTGTCAAACCTCTGACTGCACATAGAAATAAATTGATACAACCATCTTTGCTAGTTGAGCTTGTTTTTTAGGTTATCCATATAAATAAATAAATAAATAAATAAATAATAAAAAAGATAAATTAAAACAAACAAATGCACCGTATACATCTGTAGTGTTATTATTTTAAGCTGTTAACCTCTCGCAATTATACAAAACCAACAGGGGCTAGTGGATGTAGCATGCCAACAGATGTGACAGCAGAGTTCAGTGCTGCATGTGTGTGTTTTTATCAGTTAGAGGCTGGGGGGGCTCGGGGTGGGAGTCCCAGAACGCCAGCAGGTCGCTGAAGTCCATCTGTGCCCCTTCTAAGTGGTGTGTGTGGAGAGGCAGTTCTTGGTCTTGTTGGGGCTTATCACTGTCTGGGCTCAGACCTGGGCCGGGCTCGGTCCAGAAGCTCAGGGGCAGGAGTCTCTTGGTCATGGGGCGGCCCTGGCTCAGACCCTTTTGGTCGAACAGTTCAGCCAGGGGCCCCAAACTACTGCTACCCTTAGTAACTCTCTGTTCATCTTCACAGGGCTTGAACCTACCACTTTCTCGTTCCTCCAGACTCCCTCCTTTGGCTATTTTAAGCAAATCATCATAGTAACGCAGACGACCACTGGCTGTTAAGGAGACAGAGTCATTGTAGATGTCACAGGCATCTTGGTCACCGCAGCTGTGGCCAAAATATCGCTGGATGTCACGACTGATGAGCTCGGCAAATTGCAGCAGCTGATTGGTCACATCCAGAGTGGTGGGGGCAGGCTCTGAGAACATCTCCTCCTCTTCCTCTTCTTCCTGGAGTTCTTCTTCCTCGTCACGCTCACTCTCGTCCAGATGCAGATGTGTCTGCTCCTCATCTGGGTCTGTGTGAGGAGAGGGCTGGAACATCAGGGGGAAGTATCCTGATGGCTGGACTAGGAAACTGCGGATCACACCTGTCGCCATGACGATCTCTAAAAAAGAAGAGAGACAAGTTGTACTAGTACGAATATGCGGCCAGAGAAAAAAGGTAATTAGCAATATATTTAAAAAAAAACGTCATCAATTTCACCCCCAGAAAAATCTCATCTGAGGCTTGAAATATCTTTAAAATATCATCCATTCCAACTTTCTAGAGACCCATCAAGGTGCTGTGCAATATTATACAATCTGTTTTAAGTGAGAATAGCATAGTAATTTTAACTGCAAATAACAGTTTGACCGCCCTGGTTGCCTGTTCAAATTCTCAATGCAACCTCATGCTCAGAGGTGGGTATTTTACTCAATTTACTTGAGTAATTATTTGAACAAATTGACCTTCTCAGGGATCACTACTTTTTACTTCTACTTGAGGTCTATTACAGTCTCACAAATCACTCTCATGTTCAATGTAATAATCTGAAGTAATGTAAGGAGCCCTGCCAGTAACAGATAGTTGGGAAGGTCCATCGCAGTCCAAATACCAGTAATTATCATTAGGGTAAAAGGTGAAAAGTTACAAAAATACTAGTTTACAGCATGTTACTTTCCTAATCAAAATGCATTACATACACAGACTATAAGATATAGACATCCTAACAATAGACAATAAGAGTTCAAACGTTATAATGAAGGTTACTTTACCTGGCCTGTCTGGTCCAGTAGGGGCTGGTTTTTCTGATGGACACTGTGTGTGGATTTATACTAGGCCCCATCCCGCTGTGTGTATGTCAGCTGACCAGGCTTCCAGGACAAATATGGAAATATTTGTGCATCTCATTGTCCAAACATATTGTGTTGACTTTATCGCTGGGCAACCCGGGAGGGGTGGTCCCGCTAATGGAGGTGTGCTAAGACACGCTGGAGGGTCTGTGCGCACGCACACACACCCAGCACAGGCCCTTCCGCTCAGGTTATCGGGCCTGTTTAAAGAGAAAAGAGCGTGAAATCTAATCATATGCCATTTTGACTTCTAAAGGGGGGCACTCGGAGAAGCGGAGAGCTTATGTACTCAGAGCAGAAGGAAGAACAGCCTCAAGTCAACTAATGGACAATTAGTAGAGTTAGTTATTATAGAACTAATGGGATGGACAATAGTAAAGTCTTTGTTAAATTTATAACCTACTGTAGAGAAAAACAGTTGTCAAGGCCACTTAACAAACAAGCAAGACCAGTTCCAGATTAAATGTCTCTTGATGTTATTTTAAAGACTTCTGAGCCCAAGACCTAAAATTCCTAGCTCATCTTCCTTTCATCTAGTTGTCCTATCCTGATGGGACTATTTGTAGTTCCATGGCACCCACGTTTTACTCCAAACAATAAAATGTCACCTTTTTTGAGATATTCTTGTGTGCACTTTTAACGCTTTTTGTCCTTATTTCACACAAATCTCTTGCCATTTTTGATCATTATTTTGAATTTTGTACCATTTATATTTTTTTGCTCTTTGTTATAATATTGTAATGTCTGAGCTACGGTGTCCAAATAATTTCCCTTGTCTAAGTCTGTAATGTCTAGTGAATTCATAGGGAAGAAATAATTTGTTAATAATTGTGAATGACCCTCTTAGGTCATATTTGCCCTAAATCCCAATATTAGTGAAGCGCTCTGTATGTAGTCTGCTTTGTGGGATTAGCAGGCCTATGAGTACTTCTGTCACTGTTTTACATTGCCCAGAATAGGTTAATCTGAGCATGAGATTTATGGAAGGCATTTACTCAGTAGGTAACTCACAACATAATCTGCTGTAGTTTCTTTAGGCAGGACAAATACAGTCTATGGCTATTATATAGTTATTTCATACTAATCCTCTGGTCAAACCCTTATCTTTAACATATTAGTGGTACCTGTTGTCCCATGGCGCTGACATATGCAGGTGTGTGTGTGTGTTATCTGTGCTAGCTGCTGCTGTCCTCAGTTTCCAGGCTTCTGTGTTGATTCAGGCCTAAAGATCAATAGAAGCAATATGTTAGCTCTCAAGGGGCTAACAATGAATTACACACGCTTTTAGGCACACGAGCACATGGACACACGCACTAATGTACACAGCCAGGTTTACGAGTTTACATCACAAAGTACACATCGTAATGTCTAAGAAAACCTGCACTTTTCTAAACTAGTCTTCCCATGATGCATCTCTGCACTCTGATTTGCCAGGGGTTACTAGAGTAAAGCATATTAGGGGTGTGCAAAAACTTGATATCACAATATTCTTGGAGTCAGTTTAAACTTAGTGTCTTAATATTGCCTTGAAGAGGTAACTTACGCCATCTGCTTGCAATTGGTTAAATCCACCTTTTACTCAGCATTACTAAGGCCAATATGAGGTGCTCATAGGTAATGACAGATTACCAATCCATCATCGTTCGTTTCACATGCAGCACTGAAATAAACAAATCTGATTGTTTGGTTCTGGCTTGAGACGTGATGGAGGGAGTGGGGGCCAGAACGGAAAGATATCTCCCTGTATGTCACCTTATATGTTGCCTTCAGGTCAGAGGGCAAACAATATCACCACTTAATGTAAAATGGTTAAAGGAGGAGGCATCAATAAAGGAAAACTGTGTTGAAGTGATATCTATATTTAGGAGAAACTGACTTATACTTTAAAGAATAGGTATTTTACTTCTGTGGGATATTAACTGTTAACAAATAACATATTTAGATCACCGTGTCACCTTTTATTGTTTTGAAAATGCTATTGAAAATGATATTCGTCAAAAAAAAACCACATATTACCATAATTTATAAGTTTCACTTTCGCTTTGACCGTCTGAGTCTCCCCTCCCTTCGCTCTCCGTGTTAAGTCACTCCCCCTTGAGAGCGCCATCACAATAAAATCAGCATGCATTCCGCTAATGAAACTACTGCACATTGTATCAGCTTTTCAAGTTGTTGTGTACAGTTTTGTATCATGCTTTTGTATATTTATGGAGAATTGTCATGTGGGAGCATGGGTGATATGGGCTTGTGGACAGAGCATTGCACAGAATCTTACAGCTAACCATAAGAAGGGTTTGAATAGGGCCAAGGAGAGCTCGCTAAAATACTGCATCATGCATGGATGACATCTAAAACCTCTTCAGGCATGTTTTTGATGAGGGAAAGACATTATAACATGGTAGAAGGCTAAAAAAAATCTATTTTGCAGAATTTTTAAATGTAATTTAAGACTAGAAACAGGGATGTTTGAGAGGACATGGAAAGGCTGGCATGACTTTGTTTAACCAATAAGATCAGATTTTAATATTAATTTTTGAGGTAAATGAAAATATAAGCTATTTAAATTCCTGTTATTTCATTCTCATTCAACTAAACATGTCCTCTTTCTAATCTTTTCACTAGTTACAAGGTGGACAGAAAAGGATAATAGCAAAATGCAAGTATTTTATACATCAAACAGGTAAATAATAAATAATAAAAACATTGATTGTATTGTAGGGACAGTGTACAAATGTATTGATCTTGAAAAAGAAAAAAAAAAGTACTAAAGTTTTCAAACCGTTATTCAATTACTTGTGTTACAGCCATTAAGTCAAACATACAGAATATTGTTAAATATAATATATACTTAACAAAGCATTTCAATCTCCAATAAAGAAAAACAAACCTAAGGGGAGTTATCTTGTAACATGATGAGTGTCGTGACATAATAAACAACAAAATCACATATTTAGACAGCGTGAGTAACACCAGAGGGTGTAGGGCCGTCAAAAAATCATAACGTGATTTTGAAGACTATAAAGCCTAAATCAAGATTTTCATTTTACTGCTTCACTGTGATTGGTTACTTAAATCACAGCTTGACAGAGGTTGACCAATAGGCGGCGTGGGAGGAGGCATCGTTGGATGAGAAGAATCTCAGAGCCTTCCTCTTCACCTGTCTGGGCTGCTGGGCTATTTTATCACATTTTGAAGGATTTTGAATGAGATTTTTATTGGTCATATTGGTCTTATAATATATTATATCATAATTGTATTTGTATTATTATTTATTTAATTTATAATTAATAATTAATCACTTAATTAAAATCCGAGACTAAGACTGCCTGGACCAGCGCAAAATGGCTGTGGTTCAGCTCTTGCAAAGAAAGTCAACCCTGACAAGTGTAAAACACTGAGGAGCGAGCATGCAAAACGAACAGAACATGTAATCATGGGAGGAAAAGAAGTGAGGCAATGATAGAGATGGAGGAGGGAGTAGAAATATAAGAGCCCGATTACAGAAGGCAAGACAAGCCTTTGCCTGACTCCAAAAAGTGTGGTCCGCACAAGAAAGAAGAAAAGAAACTAAATGGGTTTCAGAGCAAATGCCCAAGAAGCATACTGAAAATACACTGGCAGCAGCATATCTAATAACACCATTAAAACACTCACTGAACTGAATTAAATCTGTGATGAGGTTAGGAAAAGGAGAAGTACGTGGCTGGGACACGTGTTATGCACTTGATTGTAGAACAGCAATAGAGAGGGCACCTGAGTTAAAATGAGTTAGAGGAAGACCTCAGACAAAATGGAGAAGAACAGTGACGAAAGGAAGTATATTGGTACTCACAAGGAGTTGGTGGAAGTTCAAGGAACTTCTGGAGACCTGCCCCTCACACACCGTTATCATGCTGTAAAGTTGTTACACTTTATCCTTTCATTTGGCATTTAAGGAACTTTAACATATCGTCCTGAGCATGTTTTTGACTGATTAATAATTAGGCCTATTACAAAAGGCAGACTGTCCAATGAAGAATCCAAGAGCAGCAAATGTGCTGGGGGCTTTGCGTTGGCAGACTACGCCCTCTTGTGGACAAAATACATTATAGCCAACGCTGTGCTTAAACGTTTTTCACCACAGCAGAAATATTTTTAAATATTTAGTCGAGTACTATAAACCAGGACAGGCCTGAATTATAACTATTCCAGGTCCAAACTAACTAGTACAAGGTGCCACTATAAAACCAGGACTTGGCCTGTTTATGTGATTTTTTTTTTTTTTTATATTCTTATTCCCAGTAAAGGCCAAGCTATGCCTCATGGGAAAGCTCAGAACCTACAGGTTATGCAGGTGCTGTAACATTAAAGCAAGCCATTAGAGACTTTTTAGGTAAGGCAAATATATTTGTGTAGCATAATTCATACACAAAGTAATTTAAAGTGCTTTACAGAAGTATGCTGAAGGTGAGACGCCCATAACACCCCACAGTGATGTTACCTATAGCAAACAAGGACATGGCAAGTTCACTCTAAAACTCTCTTTGCGGCTGGACTTAGTTAACTCAGGGTAGGATAAATCCTAGTGCCTCGAGCCAGTACCATCAAATTGAAAATGGCTTATGGATGGGAGCCAGAAAAGTCTAGGTTGCAAAAACAGCGTCTAGGCGAAACCTTAAATCTGCAGTAACCCCATTGGGCCAGAAAGAGGCGCTGTTGAAACTTTCTTCATAGCAGCCCTTTGGTTTTGTGAACGTTAACTCCAAAAGAGAATAAAAAGTAAAAGAAAAGTGAAGAGGTTTATATGAGGCTGTTAGTAGATTATCAAAATGTAACATAATGACATGAACCACTGCACAGTAAAGGAAGAAACGCCACGCTCCATTTAAGCCATTACATTTATTCACTGGGTTCAATGTCACATTATATTCTACATTTTTTATACAGTATACAATATTTACAGAACACATTACAATATTTTCAACTTATCCACCTCAGGGTCCCTCTTGCTTCCACCATCCAAGGACATGCACTGTTAGATTCTTTATTAATGCAGGCTAACTGTAAATTGGGTTTCCAGTTCAAGCATTTTACATGATGCACAGTTGCAGATAATCAGTCCAGACACAAATGAATAGAAGTCTCCAGTGGAGCTTTGTGACTTTGTGTTACTGAGAAACAGCAAAAACAAACCGCTCATTTCGCACAATCCAACAGTCCCTTACTTCTGTCCTTTAAACTGCACATGCTGCAATTTTTACTTGGTTATAATCCCATGATATGATGTTAATATTACACTTTTTTTTAGGATTATACTGCCATATGTCATTTTTTTAAAGTGAAGGAAAAAAAACAAAACAAAAACGCTTTTGAGTCAGTTTCCTGATCGTGAATTCTCATAAGGGAGCTGCAGGGGAAGCTCTATCCCTGAAAATTACTTAGTTCTTAAATATCAGTTTTGCTTTAAGTGAACAATTGAATATTAATAATGTCCTGGTAATCATTATTTATATATGATTGTGTCCACTACTCAGGCTGTACCCCTCATAAGTTCCATATAAACCTATAAGAGATTGTCTAGTGTAGATGCACCGAGTCCTGAACGAACTTTTAAAGAGAAGGGTACACCACTTGCTTGTCTCCATAGAAATGTAATTGTTTTGCCTGGAATGTTCCGCAGTTTGGCATTAAACTTTTCTATCTCCATAAACAAGTCAGCTCTTTGGAGATGACCCTGCTCATTATAAGAATTCAGAATTTCAGTTACTGTTTAGCAATAAACCCACCTATTAGCCTATTATATTAATGCAAGATAATTACATTTAAAGGTCCCATATTACGCAAAATTGACTCTTGTGAGCTCTAAGCCATGTTCTAATGCTGTTACCTCATCAAAAACATACTTGGAGTTATGGTTTGTTTTATTGACACATCTTTGAGTAACCCTTTATTATTAGTCTGTCTACATCTCCAAAGCTCAAAATGCTCTGCTCCACCTTGTGATGTCATGTAGTGTTAGTTTCTAAGTTAACAGCTTTTGTTTACCTGTCTGTTTACCAGACACCTTTATTGAAGGGCTCCAGGGAGAGGCTGTCAGAGAAACAACATTCGGAGACAACCTTACAATCTAAGAAAGATAATAAATTAATAACTAAGCTGATGCTCCTCAGATGGAAGAGGGGGCTGTTTACTGTGCACCGTCTAGAAGAGCTTTTCTGTTGATTCATTTGCTTGTCTGTTTCATTGTTGATTTTCCAACTTTCTGTTCGTTAAATCAATTCTCATGTTCAGCCCTAAGAGGCAACTGCAGCTGTGATTTTGGGCTTTACAAAAATAAATTGAAATTTAAATTGAAACGGAATTGACAAAAGCAGTTAGTTAAATTTATAGCTGTGTCCACAAAATACAGTTTGATTGTGAAACAAGTTGTTATTCAGAGATGAAAATGCATGAACAAACATTGTAGCTGAAAGAATTCAAATCCTAAACAGTCCCATACACAGAATATAAGAATAAAAGCTTGATTATGCATTCAAATTCACAAAGCAGCCTGCTTAATTGGCTATGTTTTTTTAAAAGCCATAACATCAAAAGGTTTTAATGCATGTTTTCTTTTCATCATTACCGGTAACTTTTGAAAAAATAGGAAGTGTCTTACCTCTAACTTGTCACAAACAGCTGTAGCTTTAAAAACACTGTTCTTTACTCTGAAGTAATAGCTATCATCATTTAAGCTTTTGCTTAAATTAGAAAACATTGTTGTTCTTTCTTTGTTTTTCAGATCCCCAGTGAAATTCATAGGATAAGACTTACTGGGGTCTCCACTGACTGAAAGCACATTGTCTGAATTTGTATTATACACATTATCATGTTTAAACAGGACATGCTGTGTCCATGTCTTCATTTTTGTCCAAAGGTTTATAAGTGCATGGGATTTGTTAACAGGGGTTTCATAATCTCCGATTTCATGATTTTGCAATTTTTCTACATCTTGATTATTAAAAACAAATGAATTAAATTAATTGCCCAGCCTTAGAACATATTTTAGGTTTGGGTATCACATACTACTACTTACTCAATTCAACTACACACTAAATTCAGGTATGAAATATTAACTCAAGTTTTTTGTGATTTTTAGACATGGGTCGAGTTGCCAAAAATCACACTTAAGTAAGAATAAGGTTACTTTTAAGTAATATTACTCAAGTAAAAGTCAAAAGTAGCGGCCAAAGAAATTACTCAAGCAAGAGTAAGAGTAAACTTGGGGAAACTAGTACTCAGGTAAGTGTAATTGTAAGCGTAATGTAATATATCTGATTTATAAGTGAGTAAATGTAACTGAAAGGACAAAACATAAAATAATGCACAAAATCTGGTATTTTCAAAAGAAAGAAACAAAAATGAGAAAACCTCAATCATATCTGAAGTAGCGTTGCAGGAAAAAAAAAGTTCAAATCATTTAAAATTGTCAACATTAAGTTTTTTATGACTTACACTGGGTAGAGTTACCAAAATGTTTACTCAAGTAAGAGTACTGTTACTTCAAACTAAATATTATTCAAGTAGGAGTAAAAGTGTGGTGTCTGAAAATAAGAAGAACAAGTTCTTCAAAAAGTTACTTGAGTAAATGTAACTGAGTAAATGTAACTGAGTACTACTCACCTCTGTTTTTCATTTTTATAATTTTATAAAATTATCACAATATTTTGTTAACCAGCTCACGTCTCTATCCAGTGCGGTTGATCCGTGTGGTGTGAGGACATACCATGCATTCCACTAAGAACAGGTCGGACCGGGCTAGGATGTCACCTCAACTTGCTTCCTACTTCCTAGTCCCTCATCTCATCTCTTCCTTGTTTGTCCCAGGTCAGTCCTCGTGTAATCTCTCCTGTCCTCTCTTCCTTCACTCTTTCTTCAGGACAGAAACTCTCGATCGGGGGGGTCACAATCAGAGCTGGGATGACCACAGCGCGGGTCGGTCCCGGAGTACCATAGAGGGCTGGATTGGCAGGTATGTGGACAGTGATACAATAGGTTTTAGGTGACATGTGACAGTGGAAAGCACATGTGCATGGTTTCCTCTAGCACTTCTCAGATTAGAAGTTATTTTTATTTTTGTTTTTTTATGCTTCATAGTATAGCTGCCTTGTTTGTATAATTAGGTCAAATATTAAACATAACCTATTATTATGTATTACACCTTATTGTCTTGCTATATGTATAACTGTATTTGAATATCTCAAAACACTCATAGGTAATTATGAGAGTTATGAGTTCCTATGGCAAAAAACAATTGGAAATATTAGTTAGTTAGTGTAAGTCTATGACTCTCTCTGATCTGAATGATCACTGCCTAAACTCCAGCACCTGCAGCCAATCATGAATCAGTGCTAGTGCAGCCTCTGCAGCTCAGTGAGTGAATTCTGGACGGTCTGTGCTTTCACATGAGACATGGCCTGTCCATATACTGACAATGAGAATAACTTGTGTGTGTCTGCTATATGCAAGTTATAGGCACAGGAAACCCCCAACCCTAGTCCAGTTGTGTTTTTTTGTTTTAACTAATAAACAGGCTACATATCCTCCCTTTAAAGAATAATTGCAATGTGGCACAACTGACATAATGTAAAACTTGTGAAATGATACTGTAGTATGCTAAATTAGAAGTTCCTCTTGCTATTGGTGCTGTTCCTCAAATTGAAATACAAGATTGTCCCCAAATAAAGAGAAACCACTGTTAAACAAACAAATGTTTCTTATAGCCAGTTTCACCGAGGGACTGTCATGGCATGTACTGTAAATGAGGATTGTTGTGGTTTAGTTTAGTTAGTTTGGTTAAACATATTTCTTAACGTTTCTTCAGTGTATCTATTCATTCCACAGCCACATATACACACAGTTGGTGGTGAGTTACTTCTGCAGGTGTGGTAGCTATAGTGTCCATAGTGTTGAAGTGTTTGCCTAAGGACACAACAGCAATATAAACTGAGGGAACAGGATTCAAATCACCAACTTTGTAACCCAAACCCTACTCTTTACACTCTACATGAATCACATTACTATTATGCCACAATATTTTAAACCTGTCAACACCAGTCACTAGTTATTTGTAATATAATGACTTTCAAAAAATGGCCATTCAAATTTAATGTGCCATTCAATATTTGACTGTTTTTACATGAATTTGATCATATTGATACCATTATCCTGTTGCATTTTTAAGTTATAAATGTGCTTTATTAATGAACTGAATCTTGCAATGCAGTCTTTATTTATCTGTAGCATTATCCTGTTAGGCTTTTAATGCACATTATGCAACCGCCTTTGACAAGACAGTGTTTAATTGTTGTACATAAAATTACCTAACCACTCTTTTTCAGATAAATAAAAAAACAAAACAAAACACTGTGCTATTATTTCCAGTAAGATAATACCAGCATGTATTTTTCCATTAGAAGTCTTTTGTCAGTCAGCACATGCAGTTCTGATGAGATAGTGGCTGCTTCAGTGGTATGTGCGGCTAACAGGCAGGTGCTCCTATTGTGTAAAACAGCTGAGGGAGGGGCACACTTCCCTGACTGATGTTAAACAAGACTGTGAACAAGAGCGGCATAAAGTGCTCTATTTATGGACCTGTAGTGTCCTCTGTGCACTGTAGGGCAATGATGGAAGTGAGTGGCAGAAATAGCACGTAGACCCTGAAAACTGTCATCCCAATAACTGGGATTTGAATAAATATATTCCCTGGCATGTTTGCATGTGTTGGGCGATGTGTGATTTGCATTGAATTTTGCATGGACTGTGTTTTAAAACAAGTTAATAGTTGTTATTCTGTGCAGCTACATCCTGGCTCATGATAACATCAATATTCCCTTGTATTTGACCAAAGTAAAGAGTAAAACGATTTATACAATGTATTATTCAGAACTGTCAAATTTGCCCAAATTTTATATGAAATTTGGTGCTTTTGTTGACTTGTTTGCAGCTTCATGTATGACTGCCTGAGCTAATGGACCTTCCTTCATATGACGAGGCAGAGCAGCACCCTCGGGCACAGGGGCCAGGGGTGCTCCACATCCCTCCTCCTCCTACCTACGATGCCTCTGTGTCCTTGCCCTCCACCCCACCCCCCTCTTATGGAGAAGCAGGTGTGACGTCATCTCACTGTACACACATATTCTAGTTCAACTCATTCTTGATGATTCAGAAATCCAATCAACCTGTTTTTATTCTTACTTAGCTATATCTTTTGGCAAAAACAATTATGTCCAGTCAATATGCAAATTATATCATAACAAGTTTTGAAATACTTTTTCAGGTATTACATTTGCTTTGTGTAAAAATATGTATTCGTGACTGTTCTGTGCCCTACAGTTGAGTTTGTGCCGGATCACTTTCCTGTGCTGACTGTGCCCGTGAGCCCTCAGCAGAGCACTGGGGTCTTCATCCACCCTGCCACAGACGGTACCTCCTCTCCTCCTTTTCTTCGTCCCTCTCTTCTACCTCTTCCTCCTCTTCCTCTCTTCCTCCTCTTCTTCTCCTCTTCCTCCTGTGCCTCCTTACCCTCCTCCTTCTCTACCTCCTCTTCCTTCTCTTCCTCCTCTTCCTCCCCTCATACATGAGCCTGGATCTGCTCTAACCTGTGCTGTGCTCCCCAGTGCCTGTGGTGGTGAACCAGTCCATCAGTGTGACACAGAGCAGCCCTGTGGTCATATACCAGCCTCAGCCCGTGCCCCTGGTGGTGCCCTCCCAACTGACTGACAGCCCTGCCCACATACAGTGCCCTCACTGTGGGCGCACGGGCACCACTCTGGTCTCACATGTGCCCAGTGCGGCCGCCTGGTGCACGTGCACTCTGCTGGCACTCATGGGGTGAGAACAAAACCGCTTACACTGTTACGATTAGGACTGGGAATGTTCATATCACACATTAATGTGTTTTTTTTCTCTAAATTAAAGTAAAAGTTTCCTTTCATTTAATTTCTGTTTTACTAATTGCTAATATAACATTAACATTACCACACATTCCTTGTGGTATTTTTTTGTCTTATTGGTATTTAAAATATGCCATTTTGAATTCTTTTTGTTTGCCAGTATATTATAGCTTTGTCAGTTTCAGTTTAAATGTACAGCCCTTTGTTTTAAACTAGCTGGCAATGTGAATTTACAACATTATCACTGGGCTCTCGACTGTCCCGTTTCCAAAACAATACTACTCACTTATGAGGCATCTGTTGCACTGGCACATTAAACAGATGAGACGAAGACACACAGCTGATGTTTGTGTGTTGCAGGTTGATCTGTGGCTTCTGCCTGATTCCACTGTTGGTTCGAAGCTTTCAGGACACACATCACTCCTGTCCACACTGCAACAAAGTGGTGCATGTTTACAAAAGATGACCAACGCTGTCTGCAAAGAGAGGGTCAAACTCAGACTGGGCAGAATGTCATGGGCTGCTCCATAAAGTACTCCTGCATTTTATTATTATTGTTCAAATTATAATCATGTCCCACTTTGAGCCTGTGTCACCCGTGTCCCATTTTGAGACAATGTCATTAAATAGCTTAAGGGATCTTATCTGTCATGCTAATCCTGCTACTTGTAAACTGGATATTATGTCTACCTGTTTCATGAAGGAAATTTGTAGCACTGTCATCTGGTTGTTTCCCCTTTGGTTTTAAGAATGCCATTGTTCAACCAGTCCTCAAGAAGCCGTCACTCGATCCCTCAGACCTGAAAAATTTTAGGCCTATTTCCAATTTGGCCAAAATTTTAGAGAAAATTGTTGCCACTCAATTTACTCAGCACATGAACTATAGTAATATTGAGGCTTTCAATCCAACCCCCATCACAGAAACAGTCCTTATCAGTTACAAATGATCTTCTTTTATCAGCTGACCAAAGTTTATGTTCAGTTTTAGTTTTGCTTGATTTAAGTTCCGCAAATGATACAGTTGACTATGCCATCCTGCTAAAACATCTTCATAACTGTGCTGGCATTTCAGTCTCAGCTTTATCTTGGTTCTCATCCTGCCTTACACCCTTATACCCTCTTTCTCTGTGGTACTGGGACAGTTCTCATCCTCTTCAGCTCCCCTCTTCTGTGGTGTTCCCCGACGTTTCATTCTTGGGCCAATTTATTTCAATATATATGCTTCCCCTTGGCAAGATCATTTAAAAGCACAAGATCTCTTACCATCTGTATGCAGATAATACAAAACTGTATCTTTTCCTGGGCAAGAAAAATCACAGTTAGTACAACTTCTCAGCTGCCTCTCTGACATAAAAGATTGGATTTCCACTAACTTTGTGCAGTTAAATGAGTCAAAAACCGAAATAATTGTATTTGGTCCACCTCACGTAACCCAAAATTTTAATAAAACCCTTGGTATCTTGGCCCCTCTTGTAAAGCCATCAGCTCGCAACTTAGGTGTTATTCTAGACTCCCAATTTGACCTTCATTCACAAATAACAAATTGACTATGAAATACTGCTGATTACTTTTAAAACCATCCATGGCCTTGCTCCTGGCTACATTTGTGAGCTATTGTCACCATATGTCCCTAGCCGCTCCCTGCGCTCCTCAGAGTAGACACTCCTCCCTGTGCCTCCCTCCCGACTTCTGACCAGAGGGGACTGGGCCTTTTCAGTCAGGGCCCCAAAGCCCTGGAACACACTGCCAGAGGAGATTAGACTATCGAACACTGTAGGTGCTTTTAAGTCTAATTTAAAAACCCACTTTTATATAATGGCTTACTGTACTGTACTTGCATTTTTAAAATATGTTTTCATTTTTAAAACTGTATTATTGCTGCTAGATGGTTAATTATTGTTTTGTTGTTTCTGTGTATGAGGTATTCATATGTTGTGAAGTACTTTGTAACTAGTTTTTGAAAAGTGC
>JACM01064272.1:0-11545 GCA_000787095.1 Periophthalmodon schlosseri
TAAATACAATACAATACAATACAATAACATTCTGAAATGACATAACATTTTAAAATGATATCACAGTCCAGAATGGCAACACATTACAAAATGGAATGACATTCTAAAATGAAATGATGCTCTAAAATAAAATGTCATCACATGCTAAAATGAAATCACATTCCAAATTAACTCACAGTCCAGCATGAAATCATATTCTAAAATGAAATAACATTTCCAAATGAAATATCATTCTAAAGTGAGATGACATCGCATTCCAAAATGAAATCACTTTCTAAAATGATATCACATTTCAAAATGGCAACACATTCTATAATGAAATAACATTTTGAAATAACATCACATTCTAAATTAAATAACAATCTTAAATGACATCACATTCCAAACTAAAATCACATTCTCAAATAACATCACATGCTAAAACAAAATAACATTCCAAAACAAAATAATATCCTGAAATGACATCACATTCTAAAATTAAAATGAATTAACATTCTGAAACACAGTGCGGTGAGAGGATACAGAGATAAGAGACAAAGAGAGGAGAGAGTATATAGAGTGAGGGGATAGGAGATACTGCGAGGAAAGATGAAACACAGTGAGGAAAAAGGAGACAAGAAGAGAGGAGACAAAATTAGGAAAAAGGAGATTCAGATAGCACCAAGTAAGGCATATGGTCTGAGTGGGATGACGTCATCATGAAAATATAGCAGCTCTAGTAATTGGAATAAAAATGTAACACCTAAGGAGAGAGGAGCCATAGTATTTATTTATTTTATTTTTATTTTTTTTTACATCAAAATGACACCACACAAATGAAATAGCATTCCAAAATGAAATAACATTTTGAAAGAAAATTACATCACATTCTAAAATGAAATCACATTTCTCATGGTCTCTGACCCTGATGACTGTTCAGGGTGTCCTCTGGAGGCAGTGAGGAAGGCGTCTGAGTGGGGTTACTTTATTCTGAAAACATTGCAGCTCTAGTTATTTGGAGACAAAGTGAGGACAAAAACTGAGGAGAGACAGCAAGGAGAGAGAATACACAGCGAGAAGAGGGGAAATTGAGAGAGGAGACATAGCGAGGAAGTGAGGAAGTGAGGAGACAAGGAGAACGGAGACTCGTAGCAGTAAATGGCTATTGTATTCTCTTCATTTATATGCCTGCTCTGCTAGAACTACTTAGCCAACCAGCTCATAAACTAATGCCCAAACAGTGTGGTGATCCCAGTCTTGTGTGATTCTCTAGTGAAGAGTCCATTTACTGTGATAGCAGTTTTAATTTTTATTTACGGGGACGTAACAACCATATTTGCACTACAAAGTATTAATTTACCTTTTGAAATGCTCTAGAATGCAGGGAATTGAATAGATTTTGTTCAAAATTTCCCCCAGACCCTTTTGTTCCATATTGACTCTTGTTTATTAATATAATCTATAATGTAAATTGCAGACACTTTCTCAAGTAGGAGTTGTTTTTGTTTGTTTGGGTTTTTTTTAAACTCACACTTTTCAGGCAAAAAATCTAACAAAACCAGTTCAGATTAGATTTGACTTTCTTAAAACATGATCTACCTGTTTTTAAAACTTTAAATGTTTATCCATAATGATACAAGGTATTTTGTTTCATCCACCTCCTGGATCACATCATAATTCAAATGTACTTTGAAGGTACTGTCAGGGTGCCATTTATTTATGGAGAATATGTATTTTTGACATTTAAATGGGACAACTGAGATGTTATATAGAGCTTATGTTAACTGCTGCTCAGTCAGTGCAGGTGTTTTAGCATCTTTGCCTATGCTGAGGTTGCAGAATAATCATGTTTTATTAGCGGTCTCCAAATAGACCCTAAAAGAAAGCTTCCATGAAAACTTGTTTATAAAATTTTATTACAAAAATATTTAAATACAAAATAAATACCACAAATATACAAATATGTCTGTACAAGATCTCCTAAATATTAAAGTTAGATTGAAGAATGAAGGCGCAGACACAACATTTTTCTGAATAAACATCTTAAGAAAAGTTAAATAAAGTAATAAAGTCTCTTAAGCCCCATTCACACAAAGATCGTAAATTGCTAGGTATAAAATGGAAGAACATCGCATTCACTCTTGCACCAGTCCCAGAACATTGCCAGGTCTCCTCTGTTCACACATAACCTCCATTTGTCTCTCTGCGCTCTCTCATGAAGCAACACTCTGCTGCATCATTTAAACTGAATCACAATATAATGTAACCATGTAGAATAACCAGGAAAACCAAGCTTGTAACCAAAGAAACCAAGCCCATTACTTAAGAAATAAAGTGATTGTACAGGCACTTTTCTGGTTTTATTTGCACATATTTCTTGCATATTCCCGGTACTTTACATGGGAAATTGCCAGATGAAAAATGCAGGGAAATCAGTTCTGGCTTCGTTCACACATGACCCTGTTCTGGTAAAATGTTAGGTAAACTCTTGGGTCAAGTTGCCTGTGAAAATGGGGCTTTATTTAGCTCAAAGCCAAGTCGTTTGAGAAGTTACTGGCTGAAGAATACACCTCCAAGCTGGTCCGTGTCAGGGCTGAGGCTGGTTGAACTGGCCCATAAAAAGAACCGCTCCTGTGGACACAAACAGTTTTCAGTCAGGTTGTAACATGTATACAGTGACAGTGTCTCATTGGCTAGAGCACATATCCACCAACCTGAAGGTTAGTGGCTTGAATCGCGCTTCGTGGATACTGTTGTTCTGTCTTTATTTATTTATTTATTTATTTATTCATTGTTTATTTGAATAGAGACAGATATAACAATTAAGTCATCTGATGCAGGTATCACAGTGTTTATAGCCTTGGTTAATTCTTTTAACAGTTCAGATTTCATTAAAAGCAATAAATACAGTGACTTTATCAAGAGAATCAAATAGTATAAAAAGTGCCACACACTTAGAAACTCACATTCACGCTTTCTCATGTTTTGCATATCCATGGGTACACAGTGACACCACACATTTTGAGGAATGGAAAGTGACCATAGGCCTGTTACAATAATTGCTAAATCGACTTATCGTTCAACAAATGATACATGGAACAATATATTTTTTATTAACATTTAACAACATGTTAACATTTATTGTGGGTTCTTTTTCTTTGTACTAGTATTTTTTTTTTTTTTTTAATTTCTCTCTACTATGACAAGATTTGAGCTATAGAGCCAATAACTATGTGCCATTTATTTATTACACCTTAAGCTTTTAAATGATATTGTACATTTAGAAAGTGAGTTTTTGTGATAATCTTTAAGCTTTAAGGTTATTGTGTTAGTGGCATAAATTAGTTTCAATATTATTGGCTTTCTTTCCTTGCAATATATCACACTTCAAAATGTGTTATCCACAACATATGACAACATTATAACATAGATAAGGAAATGACATAATATGGGCCCTTGAATCTTCCTTTTACTATTATCATGATCATACCTGTGTGCTTGTGTTGGACCAGAAAGAGAAAGGGCCTGTCCAGAGTGATCTCCTCCACTGCCATGCGGGAAAACATGACTGCAGCTGAAAGCAAAGAGGACAGAGCTTAGGTACAGTGGAATTATGCCACTAAAATGAAAATGGTGTAACATAAAACAGTCAAGAGAAGCTTAAGTGTGAATTAAACCAGGAAGTTCCTATTTCACTGTCACCTGACTATCACTGTCTCAACCAATCACCTCTCAAGAAATTCCTATAAACGTACTACTCAAACTTCCAGTACTTTCACCCCTCCCCTAGTCCTCCCCAGCAGCAGAAGTATCAGCCTCCTCAGCCTCTCCATCTCCTCTTTTCATTTTTTTTTTACATTTTGCTTAACAAATCTTGTGTCTATGTATTACAGCTCATATTTTATTGAAATAATTAATACAACCTGAACTGTGTTTCTGGTGACTGACCTGAGGCTGCTGCTCCCTTGGTGCCATGTTCATTGACTTCTAATGTGACTTTCTGCAGAACCTTGGATACACAAAGTCTCTCATCAGCTAAAAGAAAGGGAACATTGAAAATATTAGACAACAATAATAATGATGACACATTAGCCTTACTCCACAATCAGGAGTGGAAAGCTACTAGCTACTATTGTAGCCACAGCTACTCCCACACACACCACATTCATAGTATGCAATGTGAGTGAAGTGCCTTGCCCAAGGAAAGGACAGTTTCTACTATAGCCACTGCTGCCCCACTGTGGCACCTGTATTCCCAACGGTCTCTCATCCAAATACTAATAAGGCCCAGCCCTGTTTAGCTTCTGATGAGATCAGGATTGACAAGAAGGTTTGGTCACTTGGCCATATAGTAAATATAAATTACACTTACTTGAATTCAGAATTAAATTACTGCTGTTTTATCTTTTAATTTGGTTATTTCTGATGCCCCGTCCTATTTGCTATTTTAAAGTAAAGTTTGAGAATACAACAGGGCCGAGATGGCCAGTCTAATTACAGATGGCAGCTTTAAGAAAATATTCGACCTTCATCCCAAAGGAGCGAAAAACATTATCTAGTATACATTTTTCCATTTTTTAAAGAGAAAATAAAACAAACAATGCACTTACTAGTGATGCGTGTAAAGTCAGCCCTTGCCAGGTTGAACATATTGCCCAGTCCAATGTCAGTGAGCACCTTTTTCATGTTCAAATCAGACACTAGAGTGAACCTGTTAGCATAAAAAACAATATTATCTTATTGCACTTTAACACAAGATTTGGGAAAATAATCTAATTTTTTTTTTTTTTTTTTTTTATTGCAATGTTTAAAAAGTAGGATTCTGTTCAGAGTACACATTGTAAGCAACTTCAGGAGCATTAACATTTGAGAGAAGACTTAAATCTGCTAAACTAGTTCAAGAATCCCATGTATTTCAGAACATGTTTGTAGAGGTCTAACTATAGGTACAGCAAGATTTTTTTATAAAAAGACAGGATATTTTCTTGTTTGCAGTAGTGATGGGAGAATCGATACCAGATATTGATCACCAGATATTATATCAACTGAGGTATCAAAAAGTATTGGTTCCCTTGCAAATAAATATTAATAAAAAAAAGTAAAATGGCAGATTCTATTCATGATTTTACTTATTTGGTCTTGGTTTAGTCAGTGCCTCTTTCTTTATTTACAGTTTGACTAGTAAATAAAGACCTATTTTATTTAACTGAACTTATTGTGTCAAAAAGTATATTAAACTAGTTAATCACTGGTATCATCCATAACTCTGCAGAGAACATTCTACTACCTAAAATCTCAGTATCAAATTGCAATTTCGATTATACTGCGATAAATTGTGTGTATTCCAATTCAACACCCACCAACCCTGCCTGCCCCACATGTCCCCCATCACCCGTCTTACCTGGGCACGGCCAGCTGTCTCTTGACCATCCTCAGCCCCTGTCTCCACCTCCTCAGGGTGTGACTGGTCAGCTCTGTGGTCAGGACACTCAGAGGGACATCGCGTTCAAATGGAGACACCAGGAGCATGCTAAGTGAGTCCCCCTTGTAGGGCACTTCGATCACATCGTAGTCCACTCCCCCAGTGGTCACAAACTCACCTATGTGAAGAGACACACAGAGCTGTACGTATGTATCTGGTTTGACAAATATGCTTTTCTATCTCTGTTGGGTTCATCCAAAAATGACAATCTTAAAGGGCTATACCTGATTTTTTCCCATGTCTCTGAACAAAATGTATCTTGCCCCAGTACAGATATATTGTATAAGCAGCTCTTTAAATCAAAATAAGTCAGCTGTGTGCTGTCTGCATCTAATTATAAAGGTTTTATTGTCTGATAAGCAGGAAGTGTGTGGTTAGCATGCTTGTCGTTGTTAGCTTTACAGTCAGGCAAAATTCAATTTATTGTACATATCTATCTATATCTAGACAGATATATAGATAGATGTTGTTTCAAGACATATAACCAGACAGGTAAAAAACTGTCAATGTAAAGGTGCATTATATATTATATATAATATTTCGTTTTGCCCAAGGACACAATAACAGTATTACAAATAGTGAAGATTCAACCACCAACTTCTGTGTAGGAAAATATGTGGAATTTGACTGTGGTTGGTTAAATTCAGTGAGATAATATTATAATTCCAAAGCAAAAGTGTGTTTTTAAGTGTACTGACCATAGTGGAAGCGGTCGGTGAGCCTCATCATGTGCACCGGGGTTTGGGTCCCATTGGCACACAGGAACATCCTCTCCTGGGTGAGCCGGGGGTTAAACGGGACCTTCCACAGCCCATGGAAGTGCAGCGCATTCAGCATCACCAGCCGTGTCTCCTCAGTCAGAGAGCCGTTGGCCAGGAAGTCTGAGATGGCTCCTACACATGGCATACATTTTATTAAAGGGCTATCTGTGTATTACAATAACCTACATTTTAGAATCTTAGTTTGAGCATACTTTTAGCCTACTTTACAGTCACATCCTTAGACAAACAAAGTGGCATACAGTCTACTTCTAAACACACTATAAAACCAAAAATTGTGTATGACAAAAATATATATAGTTAATATTTCAAAATGTTAGAACTGGTAATGAGAAGGCAGAGACAGAGGAGGCTTTGCTTTAGTGTTTGTTTGTCTAAAGGGGTATCCCATAATGCTTTGCGAAGTGATCTATTTAATCTAATAGCAATGGTGAAATGGCTATTGCGATTATAGTACCTATCTGACAAATGTAGATATTTTTGTAAATTTCCAAAATTCAGACTAAAATTATTTAGATCTAAATGACATAATTGGACCAGGCAAGAACAACATGTATGAAAAAATGTAAAAAAAAAAAAATTTCAAGTAAATTATTCATTTTTTACAAACCAATGAAAGGCACATTATGAATGTTTTCTAGAGGAAGGCCCATCACCTGATTGTCTCCATGATGTCAAGCAAGTAAGGCCAAGTTACAGATCAGATCTGTGGAGAGGCAACCTCACTGACAGTAACAATGCATGTTTTCAAGGTTCATGGAGACAAGCAGGTGATGGACACCTATTTGGAAGAGGTAAATAGTGCAAAGTCACATAAATTTACAGTCACACACAAATTTGTAATATAATTTTGAACATTTTTCAATTAATAAATACCAGTTATTAGGGATGCATCGATCCAGCTTTTTTCAGTTCTGCTACCGATATCGATACTATGCCTTTAAGTATTAGCTGATATCTGATTTTGACCAATACCAATGTAGGCATTGAAAATTGATTATTTTTCTTTCCAAACACAGTTAACAAATTGTATCCAATTGCATTGTGTAACTTGTTGTGTATTGTGCCAGTAACTACAGAACAGCTTAGTATGAATTAAAGTTCAAACATTATGAGGTGTCCTGGGCCTACATCAGTCAGTAAATAGTCTCACTGAATCCAATTAAAGGCCCAACCAGGGTAACGGCTGAACCAATATCATGGAACCAATATCCAACCCAGCAAATTTTCGTCGATTGGCGCCAATAATTGACACCAGTATCAGTATCGGGGTATCCCTACTAGTTATAATTAATAATAATCAAAATACCATTAGTGTTGTCAGAGACCCATGCGTTGATGATGCTGATCGCTTGCTCCGGCTGGCTGAAGTCCACCTGGTGAGGGTGTGTGAGGAAGGCTTTGGCCAGGGTGCGTCTGTAACCCTTCTCTATGGACATCTTCCTCTCCACCAGGACCCCAGTGGCAATTTCCACCGCCTCTTCAGCAGACACTTCACTCTGGAGGAGACGCTGCTGCCGGGACATCCCTCGCTCTGGAACAATAACAACGGAATTTGATGTTAGTCCATTTTTTAAAAGCACACCCTAAGCAAGCTTAAGAAAGTATACATTGCATTATTATCTTCCACTCTACCTGATTTTTACTGTCTTAAAAATGTGAAAAACAGAACTAGTTAATTTTAAATGGTCAAAAGTTATTCCTCACTTAACTAATTAACTAACACCCTAATTATTCACCGCAATGAGTTTATAATTGTTTTTCACTTCTCTCAGAGACCAGAGTAGAGTTTGCCATCAAGCTAAAGCTAACAACAACTACCATGCTAACGCACACTAAATTATCGGACAATAAAATGCTTTCTAATTAGTTTCAGACAGCACACATCAGACTTATTTTGACCTTAAGAGATGCTTATACAATATATCTGTGCAGGGGTAAGACAAGTTTTACTCAAATACATAGGGAACAAATCTGGTACAGGACTTTTAAGTCTTTTCTAATGTCACTTAGGTGACAATAAGCTCACTTTGGGGTAGACTGAAAAAAGGTGGCAGCTATTCTGTACCAGTAGCTTATTACTACCACCAAAACAGTAACACAGGGTAAGTAAGTCTTTGAGTTTAAAAGGGCTAATATTGATGTATTAATATCAATGGTAGTTGTAGTACTGTTTTTCATCAGGTACAGCGCCTTTTACACCGAGAACAATTTTGGGCAAAGCCAGAGTTGTTAGCAGTGTGTACCTCTCATAGAGAAGCCCATTGCAGCGGTCAGAGCCTTGTGCGTCTGTCCAGCAGCGCCCAGCTGAGCCAGGGACATCACCGCGGTCACTCCAAACGGTGAAAAGACCATGCTCTGGTTGGAGTGGTCCTGGGACAGTCCAGAGAAGATCTTAAAGCCAAAGTCCGTCTGCACGTCCATCAGGGAGCCATGGACCAGGGTGGCCGGGGTCAGCAACAGACAAATGCACAACACAAACATTCTGGAAAAAAAAACAAAAAAAACACTGTTGATTAGCTTGGAGGAAATATGTACAACTAAGGCTGGGGACTGTTCCATGTTTTTGGTAGCAGTACTTTAAATACTTTTGATACTGGTACTTAGGTACACAGGTACACTCTGGTAAGATAAGGTATACTTTATTGATCCCTCATGAGAGAAAATTAATTCTCTGCATTTGACCTTTCCTTCAACCAGTCCTGACCAAAGTTCAAGGCTTGGTCATGACTACCGTAGCTGGAGTATTTGACCTATTGTACATGTTTTGGGTTGAAGGGGGGGAAAAAGGGCACCTATCACCATGGAAACAAACAAGTGACATTATACAAGTTACAAGTTACAAAATCTGTGAAAATGCAACCCTGCTTACAGTAACTTGTAATGTAATCTACAGGCATGGCCTCTTTCTGTATTTTGTTTGTTTTGGTTTTGTTGCCATATTTTGAACTTACATATTGTGTGTAAAGTTTTTTGAGAATGTTCATAAAAAGTGACATCATAATGACTATAAAAAGTGACAAAGTTTATGACTTGTGATTACATTTTGAACAATGCAAAGTAAATTGTTATTAATGCTATGCCATATCGCCCACCCACAGTGACCTCCCCCGAGTCATAACAGTTCTGCCAAATAAGTTGCCACAATTCACTTTAAGGTTTGTACAAAGAGGAAGACCCAGTAAATGTTAGCATTACATAGTCTTCTAATATAACATTCTGGACTCCATATGTCCCCACCTGTCTCTGAGTTTGGACAAAGATGGAGACCACACATGAGTTATTGAAACAGGAATATTTATAAAAAGTAACAGCATGTCTGCGTAGGTGTAATGTACTAAAACAGCCTAACACACTACATCATAAACGAGGTTGTCAGTATGCAGTGTGGATATTAGTGTTTACTCTTAATAGTAAAAGTATAAATCCATAAATTAGATGGACAGTTAATCTTCTTAGTACTGTCAAAATGAAATGTTGAATATATTATGTCACTTTTTTCCATTTATCTATTTTTTGTTGAATTAAAAAACATTATTTGGATTTTATGATTATCAACTTAAAATATATGTCTTCATTTAACATAAAATATTGTAATAAAAAGGTGACACAATATTAAATCAAATATTTATTTTTTTTTGTAAGTGGGCCAATTATGCAAACTCCACACTGAAAAACCATACCTGTACAGGAATCTAACTGGGGACATTTTTGCTGTGTGAAACAATTAATCATGAATAATTGCAACTTGTTGACTTTTAAAATAATTGTAATCATTTTATTTTGAAAATTGTTACCTGGACTATACAGACTCTAAAACATGTGTTAATGTGTTTTAGGTTGAAACTGCTGCAGCTAACTCCTGGTTTCCCGTTTTCACCCTCGCCCCCTATTGGAGTTTTCAGTCAGATATTGTATGTACTTTTTATGAGTCTGGAACACGTAGTATTTATCTCCTCTCCTGGGTGTTTTTGAAAGGTAAGTGCGATTGAGTCACTGCACAGTGTGGTGCAGTGGAAAAATGTGCTTTGCCGGTAACATGTGCCCTGCAGACATCAGGCTATGTTTACTCCATCAGTCACAGGCCAATGGGAAAACCGCAAACAGAACAGAACACAGAAGACAGGCGCTGTTTGACCCACCCAGATTTGGGGGAATTACTCATCTAAAGAAGAGCAAAACATGTACGCAGTAGTGACTCATGACTAATGATTTTCTAGTGCTGTGTCTAGGGAGGTGTGGTGGTGGAGTTCTAAGGAGGTGTGGTGGTTAAGCTCATCCACCAACTAAACTCCATATGTCACAAACTGTCTCAAAGTTTGGACAAAGGCCACACATGAGTTATTAAAACAGGAAGTAACGGTTGTGTAAGTGGATTATATTAAAACAGGATGAGGTGCATAAAACAATACATTAGGGATGTAATATGCAGTGAGGATTTTCAAATAAAAAAAATCTAAAAGTTATAAATTTGAATAATGGATTTCAATAATGTAATAAGCGAGCTGGGGAAACTTTTAAGGTGTGTTTTAATAGCATGAGTAAAATCCCATAGATTACATCACCATCAATAAGAAAAATGAAACGTTGACTATGTTTGAATATGTTATGTTAGTCTTTTCCATTCCAATTATTTATGTGAAATCAAAGCAAACTGTTTTGGGGTAATTACTCATTTAAAGAAGAAAATAACATGTACTTATATGCAGTAGTTGTTCTAATGAGTAAGGATTTTCTCTAGTGTTATGTCTAAGGAGGTGTGGTGTTTGACCTTCTGTCTTTGTTGATAGTTATTTCTTGAAAAGATTTAACCACAGCATGGGAGCACTCAAGTGTAACTCTTTTTATACGAACAGGTTCCACTGAAATAGAAACCCCAAGGAGATAGATGGGTTTAAAGTGCATATGACAGGTTAGAATACTCATTTAACTAAAACATAGTTAACGTCATTATATTTAAGATTTTACAAAAAATCTTTCCTAGACTTTTCTGCTTTAGTGATTTTGGTGAAGTTTAGAATTTTACTTCCTGCTTGAACATGGGCTGCAGATATGACATACATAGAGGTATGTTACCTAACAACCGTAATGTTAACAAGGGCCAAAACTTGTAATAAAATCGTTAGTATATGACAAATAAAAATAAATGACAACACCTTTATTTTGTTAAATGAATGTTTAAACTGTCAAAAAAAAAAAATTGTTCCTTGTGCGTAAATTGTCCTTGTATTGGATGGAATTGCTGACATAGGGAAAGGTTTTAGAACTCACCCTACTTACTGCCACTTAACTGATGAAAAAATTA